>ML108061.1:25978-59900 GCA_003697995.1 Taxidea taxus jeffersonii
GACAGACAGAGATCACAAGTAGGCAGAGAGGCAGGCAGAGAGAGAGGAGGAAGCAGGCTCTCCGAGGAGCAGAGAGCCCCATGCAGGGCTCGATCCCAGGACCCTGGGATCATGACCTGAGCCGAAGGCAGAGGCTTTAACCCACTGAGCCACCCAGGTTCCCCAGTATTTGGGTTTCTTTAGCAGCTGTGTTTCTGGGCTGGTTCTCAAGGGTTCCCAGTGTCTGCCATGTTCCCAAATCAAATTCTCATCCTTATCCATTGACATATCTGACATAGTCGGTCCCTCCCTCTCTTCTTGAAACTTATTTTCCCTTGCCTTCAGGGGTGCTGCTTTCTTGGATTTCCTCCTGCCTCACTCGCTGATATGTCTCCTTTCTGGTTCTTTCTCATCTCTTCCTTTTTATCTACATGTTGGAAATCCATTTTTCTGTCCAAATACCAAAATCTAGAAATTTCTAAAAAGTTTTCATAATGTACTGAGTAGCAAGACCTAGGATTGATCTGAACTCATTTGGTGGCAAAACCGACCAGAAATAGTACAAGCCTGTTTATACTTTTTATTTCACCTTAGAGTGAATATTCTTATTCATATCACAGAATTGTTTCTTCCTAAGGTCTGACTGGGAATGTAATGTAATATTTTGTTTTCCCCAAATCTGAAATATTTTGGAAATGTACCTTGGCCCCAAGAAGTTTGGGTAACATTTCACTCAGTCTCTTAAGAGTCTCCTTCATCTTGTTTCATGATTTTTAGTTCTTGACATTAATGATTCCTAAATTTGTATCTCTAGTCCAGACCTCTTTCCTGAATTCCAGGCTTGTAAGCGCAGCTGCCTACTTGACATATCGGATCCCAACCTTACCCTCCAGTTTCTTCGTCCTGCTTTCTTCCCCATGTTAGTTAATGGGAGATCCATCCTTCTGCTGCTTAGGCCATGTACTCGAAAATCGTCCTTGATGCTGACACTCCACATCCAAATCTAGCAGTAAGCCCTGTTAGTGCCTACCTTCCCAGGCGATCCAGAATCAGACTGCTCCCCTGGGCCTCTGCCGGCGTCCTCATGCATCTCTCACCTGACTTACCTCCAACTGTGGTCTCCAACTGCCTTCCTGGCTTCTTATCTCACCCTCTAGGGCCTGTTTTCAACAGAGCCATCCTTTCACAGCATGGGTCAAATCACTATTCTCAAAACTTTGAAAAGGGCTTCCTATCAGGCGTGCCAGTTTAGTGGAAAGAATTTTCATGATAAAAATGTGGCTCAATCAGTTCAGCGTCTGCCTTCAGCTCAGGTCATGATCCCAGGGTCCTGGGATTGAGCCCCACATTGGGTCCCTTCTCCTTCTTCTTTCTCCTTCTGCCCCCCGCCCCCATGCACGCTCTCTCTCTCAAATAAACAAAATCCTTAAAATAAAATGGCTTCCTATCAAACTCAGAATAAGAGCCATGGTCCTTATTATTGGATACAGAACCCTACATGAGCTGGCCTTCCCACTATCTCTCTTTCCTCCTCCTCTTGCCCCTTGATCTCTCTGCTCCCACCCATACTGCCTTCCTTGCCATATTGGTTTTCCTCCCAGATACACACATTACCTTCCGGTCTAGGCTGGGATATCATCTTATCAGTGAGGACTTTCTAATCATCTTACTTACCACTGTATTCCCCTTTCCTACTTTATTCTTCACTTTAGCATTTATCACCATCCAACAGATTATATATTTAACTTGTTTATTTCTCTCCCTGCAAGACTATAAGCTCTTTTACTCTGTTTTCTTCCTAGGAGGTTCTCAGTTCCTAGAACATTGACTGGTGCATGGTAGGTGCTTAGAAACTGTTGAACGAAGGTGTATGCCCCATTTGATTGAACAGCCATTTATTGAGTGTAACTACTATGTACAAGGCTCTCTGATAGATACTGGGTGTAAAACATAGGACATATTTCTGCTTTCATCAAACCTATTATTTAGTGAAGGCCTCAGTATATAAATGAGTGGAGTTCCAGTTCAATTCAAACAGTGATTAAGTGTTGTAAGTAGAGGTGTGTACATGTCATTCTGGTATAAACTGAAGAAAGAATTAGCTTCTTGAGGGGAAGTTGGGGACGTTTGAATTGATTCTTGAAGATTTTGTTGACAGAGCTGAAAGGGGATGAAAGGCATTAAAAGAAGCAAAAAAAAAAAGTAGTAAAAGTATACAAAGGCATGATGAGGTGCAAACACTCTGTTTGAGGAGCAGAGAGTGGTTGTGTGTTGCTGGACTGGAAAGTAGGTTTAGCTCAAACTGAAGAGCCTTCTAATCATATTAAAGAACTGAAACTCTGTCCTGTGAGTATTGATGAGTTCCCAAAAGTTTTGAAGTAGAGAAAGGATGTGATCAGAGCTATGCTTTAGAAATTTTTCTCAGGAAATACTTAGGTTATGCTTTGGAGGTAGACGTATTTGCGTAAGTTCAGGCTTGAGATGACAGAGACCTGATTTAAGACAATGGTAGAGGGGGCGCCTGAGTGGCTCAGTGGGTTGAAGCCTCTGCCTTCGGCTCAGGTCATGATCTCAGGGTCCTAGGATGGAGCCCCGCATCAGGCTCTCTGCTCAGCAGGGAGCCTGCTTCCCCCTCTTTCTGCCTGCCTCTTTGCCTACTTGTGATCTCTCTCTGTCAAATAAATAAAATCTTAAAAAAAAAAAAGACAATGGTAGAGACAAGGAGGAAGGAGGAGGGGGCAGGGGTTATTAAGCAGTGTTATTTTTATTTTTTAAGATTTTATTTATTTGAGAGAGAGAGAGAGAGAGCATGAGAGGAGAGAGGTCAGAGGGAGAAGCAGACTCCCTGCCGAGTAGAGAGACCGACGTGGGACTCGATCCCAGGACTCCAGGATCATGACCTGAGCCGAAGGCAGTGGCCCAACCAACTGAGTCACCCAGGCGCCCCTTAAGCAGTGTTATTAACAGTGCTTGGTGACCTGTTGGATATGGGATGAGAAGGAGGGGAAATACTGGGGTTGAAAATTCCAAGATTTCTATTTGGGTCATACCTAGAGGGGGGTTGGTCCTGGGAGGGCCAGGAAAAGAAGCAGGTATGGAGAAGATGCTTTTTGGACCTTAATTTTTGGACATGTTAAGTTTTATAAATTTTTATATTTATTTATTTATTTATTTAAGTAAGCTTCATGTCCAGCATGGAGCCCATATGGGGCTTGAACTCAGGACCCTGAGCTCAAGATCTGAGCCTAGGGGCCCCTGAGTGGCTCGGTTGGTTAAGTATCTGCCTTTGGTTCAGGTCATGATCCTGAAGACCTGGGATTCAGCCCTAAATCTGGCTGCCTGCTCAGGAGTGAAATTGCTTCTCCCTGTCCCTCTGCCCCTACCCCTGCTTGTGCTTTCTAGCTCTCTCTCTCTCTCTCTCTCTCTTGCTGTCCCTTGCTCTCTCAAATAAATAAATAAATAAATAAATAACATATTAAAAAAAAAAAAAAGACCTGAGCTGAAATCAAGAGTCACTTACCCAGGTGAGGCACCCAGGGGCTTCAGGTATGTTAATGTTAAGTTTGACGTGTCTCTGTTACATCCAGGTAACATCTCTCTGTCATTTCAAATTGTGTGTCATCTTAGGAGAAGGGGAGAGGTGAAGATAAAATATTTGTGCATTTGCTTACCATTGGCTGTGCAAGCAGAGGAGGAGATCAGGTTGTTCCAGCTGAGCTGGGGAGACGAAGCAACAAGAGACAAGGAGAGAGAAACACTGAGAAAAGCCGACAGTTAAGGAGCAGGCAGAGGGTGCATAGCCCGTGGAAGAGATGGAAATGGCGTGGCCAGAAGGTGAAAGAACTGATACCTGACACGCTTTCTTTTTCTCTCGTTCAGGAGGAGATTCGGTGTCCGACATCCCTGTCTATTGTTAAAGACAGAAGCCTCACTGAGAATCAAGAGACTGATGAGGATGTCTTTGACCCTCCAATAGATCTGTCTTCAGATGAAGAATATTATGTCGAAGAAAGCAGATCTGCCAGGCTTAGGAAGTCAGGCAAGGAGCGCATTGATAATATCAAGAAGGCATTTTCCAAAGAAAACATGCAGAAGACACGGCAGAATTTTGACAAGAAAGTGAACAGAATTAGAACTAGAATAGTGACCCCAGAGAGGAGAGAAAGGCTAAGACAGTCGGGAGAAAGGTTAAGGCAGTCAGGAGAGAGACTGAAACAGTCAGGGGAAAGGTTTAAGAAATCCATTTCAAATGCAGCTCCCTCAAGGGAAGCTTTCAAGATGCGTAGCCTTCGGAAAGCCAAAGACCGAACTGTGGCCGAAGATGCGGAGGAGGTCAGGGAGATGGGTGTGGACATCATTGCCAGAAGCGAGTCTCTGGGCCCCATCAGTGAGCTCTACACTGATGAGCTCAGTGAAACAGACCACGAGGAGGCCAGGGCAGTGTGTCCTCCTAGAGAAGGAGGGGAGATCTCAACCCCTGAGCCTTTGAAAGTTACTTTTAAACCCCAAGTGAAAGTAGAGGACGATGAATCTCTTTTGCTAGATTTAAAACAGTAATCATAAAGAGGAACTAAACATTAAGTATATACATCTCTTCAATCACAAGATTCTAGATTAAATAGTATAGTCATTGATGTTGATGACATAGTGTAGTCATTTACATTTATAAAATAGTGTAGTCATTGACATTTTTTCATAGGAAAACATGAATGGTATGGCTGGTTTCATTTCTGATGTTTAAAATCTGAAAGATAACACAAGTATTCTATACATTTCCTTATAACTTCCTTGGGAATTCCTTTTTCTTCCCTGGGCTTATACGATTCTATCAACTTTCTCTTTTAAGTCATTCTCATGGCAGCTGTGGATTTTTAAGTTCTTTTCTTTTGCCCAGGAGGAAGGTAGTTTCTTAGCGAGGGCAGTTAGGCATTTGGTGTCTAAAACATACGACGGGCAAAGTTGTAGCCATCATTTGCAAGTAAACTCTCAATTTAGGTCTAGATGCATGTTGTGGCCAAGCTCAAAAGGGAATAACCCGTGTGAGGATTATATCATCCACATGTTCAAATAGATTCATTACTCAATTAGTAGTCACACCTCTTTTTGATGCTTTTGCTTAAAAACTATGAAGTGCCAGACTCGAGTGTTTTGTTCTGGCATTATAGTTTTGCTTATATCACGCCACTTAGAAAGTCACCTGCTAATAAACTCATCAGTAAAACGGAGAGGGTTTGTCTCTCCAATCTCAGAGGACTGTTGTGACGATCAAAGGAAATGTTACACATTCTGGGGGGGACAGGGAGCACCTCCAGAGAAAGCAAACCCCACTCGTTCCTCAGGAACAGAATTGAAATAATTACACCTTCTGCAAAAGACATGAGCACCAAGCATTGAGGACCTAGGTTGGACAGAAGCTAAAGTCCGAAAAAGACTTGAGCACCGAGCATTGAGGACCTAAGTTGGTCTTCAGAAGCCTTTTCACAGAATAGGAATGAAAAATAAAAGTTTGGGTGACATCTTTTTTGTCAAAGACAAATCCAACCTTGGGTAGGGTCTTAAAATGTTTCCTGGAGACTCCTTTTCTAATTTTCTTTTGATTTAGAGCTATGGTAGACTAGAGCAATCTTTGAACTGCATGAAGCATGAAACTGTGACTGTGTCTTCAAGAGGACTTTCTAAAGTCTTTCCTGATGGCAGTGGGTTTTGGAAATGACCTCATGTTTCTGTTTTCCAGAGTGAACCCCTCAGGGCCTGTCTGTCTAAAACAGGGACTGTAGGAATTCATCGTAGCTGGTTTGGGAGGAAGCCAGATTCCACTTAACCGTTTATTAGCTTTAGATCTAGCCAATCTGGAAGTAGATATTATTGCTAAGGAGAGAAATGGTCCTACTGGTTCTGCACTTCTGATATGTTTAAATCTTCTGGTTTTATAATGGGGAAGAAATGATGGAATTGTTGAATTTGAAAAGTTTAGACAGGCAGCTTTCAGATCAATTTGGGGTGCTCCTAAAGTAGTTAAAAATTATAACAAATATACACAGAGTCAGACACACACTAATCAGCTTTCAAGTATTTGACTCGGTTACCCAGATACTTGGGTTTGGGAATTTGAGTCAACATAATTTCTTCTTCACTCTGCATGAATACATAAAATCATGAATTGTGCATCTCAATCATCTTTTTATATTGAACACTACAGTGTTTACAACATTCTTTGAAAAGAACAATTTTTTAAAAATGTAGTTTAGAAAGAGCTTGGATGCCTCGTCACGTATTTCCTTAAAGCCGTAATAAATTTGAATTTTAAAAAGATAATATAAAGTTTGATGTTGGTATCCTATTTGTAAATATTTTTACTAATAATGGATGCAAAAAACATGGCGTGAATTTGATACAGTAACCCTTCTCACAATAGATATGTTTCTAAGTTAAGAAGAATATAAGAAGTTATAAGCCCTTTTATTTTTTCTAGCCCTATGCAGAGTAAGTATCAATTGGGCTAAAATATTTTCCTGCAAATATAACTCTCAGGCATTTTCGTGAAGTTTGTTTTTCTTACTGACCTATTATATCACCAGACTTGATGTTATGGAACATTTCCCATTGAGATACATTTGAATTTTGATGTGGAAAGCATTATAACCTGGTCAGCATTTTATCCTGGTAGACTTTGTACAACCCCAGAAACACAGTTGAATGTTACCAGAGTTTCACTGAAACCTTATATTGCTTTCTCGGTACTAGAATATTCCCCTCCATATTGCTTCTGTCTCTTGACATTTTCCACCATACTTAGGGCATTTCTCAATTCCACATTCAGAATTGTTTCTCTCTTCACCCCATTTTCTTGATGTAAAGAGTGTCTATTCATTATAGGCTGTACAATCCCATTTAATCCACATCGCCATTTAATGCAAAGAATATTCTCGTCAATGTTCCTTAGTTCAGAAGTTTCAGACAACACAGATTTCCTGCCTTTTTTACTCTTCTGTGTTTTTGAAGTCAGACATGTTAGATTCTAAACACTTTATTCAATAAAAACATGAGCAGGATTTAGCTTTTTTCCTTTTATGGGGCAAAATTGTGCAACATCCATAGACACCAAAGGCAAGGACTGTTGGTGGTGTGGCTTTGTCTCCTACACATGGCAGGTCCGGGGGCTTTCCTCTGAGAGTGTATGCTGGCGTGGTTCTGGCTCGTTCATTAAAAAACAGGCCAAGTGTGAAACAGCGATAAGAGGAGCATGAAAATCTAGCTAGCTTGCTGGGAATGTGTTGGGGTGTGTGTGTGATCTCCTTTCAACAAGTTTTCATAAATTAAAAATACAAACTGAAATACAGTATTTTCATTTTGACTTCATTCTTTGCCTTTTATCCACATTGAAGTGTTTGGTTTAGAACAAAGCCTGAAGTTCATCGTGACTCTATCAGGTAAAGAGCATGGGTTCTATTACATAAAATATTTCACAGAATCTTTGTTAGCTCTACAATTCCATTCCAGGCCCAAATTACTGAGGCTTTTTTTCCCCCTCTGAGATATGTTTTCTATAGCTTCTTTTATTGAACCCTACTAAAAAAATTACAGTTTACATTCCCAAGATAAATTGTTCTGGCATGTTGGAGTTGAGACTATGAGAAATGATGACTATGGTCTCATCTTCAATTCTATTTGAATATTGGGCACCCTGTTGGGTCTGTAGTGAATGAAAAATGAAGAAGTCTTATGGCTGAATTTTGTGTATTATTCTGGTGACCGACTACCTCTGGGTTAAGGATTTATAACTGTCCTTACCAGGTCTGAATTATTCAGTGTATTTCATAGGTAGATAGGAGACCTGGGATAAGTACCTCTTCACTGTAAGTTGCTTAGGACATCCAAGGATCCCGGAGAGGACGGAGTGGAGTGCTAGAATATACTCAGGCTTTGAATTTACTTTGCACATCTTTCTAAAACCAGCTGTGCTTGTCCAGCTCCTCCTCTCCCCCAACTGCTCTGCTTCTTGGAAGCCTTTGCATCTGTCATTTGTCTCCCTTTCATTCTGGGAGAGGACATTCAAGTTCAGTGGTGATGTCAATTTTCCTCATTTTGGCTTTCTTTGGTCACCTCCCACCCACCCCCCACCCAGGAAGGGTATGATTAATTACTCCATATATTCAATATATATAACACCTTTATATGCCAGCTTTTATGTGAGGCACTGAGGATTCAAAGATGAATAGAACACAGCCTGTGTCTCCCCCTCCTTTCCACTTTCTCAACCCTTATCTTGGGCTTACAGTTTTCTGGGAGACCGTCAAGCAAAAATTCAGCAGCGTGACTAGTGGTGTGTGTAAGACGATGGAACTGTAAAAATGGAAGGTGCTTTGTATAGAATTCTGATCATACATCGGTCTTAGCACTTATATTGTCTTCCAGTTTATTTGTTTAACTGCTTTCTAGACTAGACTATGCTTCTCAAGGGCAGGAACTGTATTTTATTCCTCTTTGGGTCACCAGCACTTGGGGGCGCCTCCCACGTGCTAGCTATCATTAAATACCATGAAGGACATGGGTTCCTGCATGTAAGAAGTTCTTCCCCTGGTGGAGGAGTTAGTTTACCCAATATTGTGATAGGAGCCTCAGATTTAAGAAAGGATGATGGGGCAACAGAGGAAGAGCATCTAACAAGCAGGCTAGGGGCTGCCAGGCAAAGCTAGAGAAAATGATGCTTCAACCTGCCATTTGAAGACTAATGAAGAGTCAGCGGAATAACAGAATTCAAGACAAGATTCAGCTATGGAGGTTGTGTGAAGGTGTTTTGGGTTTTATGTCATAGGCTATAGAGACCATTGATGGGTTTTAAGCCATGGAGTGCCATGATTTATGTGTACAAAAGGAGGCTCTTATTACCATACCAGAGGCAGAGAGACCAGTTGCTAGGGCCCTTGTATTTTCCTAGGTGAGAGAGTAGTACCTGCCCTATAACATTAACAGAAGTGTGAATGGGTGTGGGTTGTGATGGGGAGAAAATGATAACTGGAACTTGGGCAAGTGGCTATGCTATTCATTGGGATAGGACATATGATATTCTGTCCAGGGATTTTTTTTTTTAAGATTTTATTTATTTGACAGAGAGAGAGATCACAAGTAGGCAGAGAAGCAGGCAGAGAGAGAGGGAAACAGGCTCCCTGCTGAGAGGAGATCCCGATGTGGGCTTGATCCCGGGACCCTGAGACCATGCATGACCTGACCTGAAGGCAGAGGCTTAACCCTCTGGGCCACCCATGCGCCTCCCTGTGCAGGGATGTTAAGACCACATTCTCCTAATACTCTTCTTACTCTCCTTTGATAGCTTTGGCTCCTGGTCTCTTGGCGTAGCCTGATACCAAAGGGGAGCCATGCCTGTACTCCGTAAGTTTCCACACTAGAGGTCTGCCTAATCTCGCCATCATGGTTCTCACCAATGCTTGAAGCAAAGCCTGATTTGAAGTGGTCCTTTCCTGGCTCTAGCAAGTGTGTTCTATCCACTAGGACTCCAGGGTCCTTGAGAAGCAGCATTGTCTTTTAGGTTTAAGGCTACTGTGAGAACTTCTCCCATCTTTATCTTTCCTCAAGGCCAGATTTCTACTTGCTCATTGTATGGTCCAAAGAAAAACTCCTGATGCTTAGAATGGAGGTGTTTTGTTTCTTTTCTTTTTTCTGATATCCATTGTTTGGCCCCTGAAGATTCCAGTTAGAGCTGTGATTGACAGTGCAGTGTCAAAGCAGCTGACATTGTAGTAAAAGCTACTATAACCTGGTACACTGACCAAGACCAATTACCCAGTTTTATGTAGTTACTCCTATCAGCTGCCATGGTTCAATCTCATTGTACTGTGGTTGCAAATCTAATTTCCTGGTGTCTGTTGTGTTAGATCTGAGTCATGGCATCATAAATGTATTAGGGGTTTGAAGATGGGGTCTGATGCAATCCATTTTACTTTCCCCAAAGTTCTGGCTGATAGAAGAGTTCATAATAGGATTGTCAGCAAAATGGAGACCAAGGTGTCATTATTACTGACTGGGCAAAGGTCCAGTAAATCTCTCAAATGTAGAGCTTCTGGTAAATTCTGTTGGAAAATGTGGCTTGGACCTAAGACAGGAGATTTCTCTGCCTGCCTGCTCTAAGGTGGCAGTAGGGAGAGCAGCAAGGTTTGTGGGATGGAAGCAGAGTTCATTTTAACGGCTAGTAGTGAAGCCCACGGACCTGCCTCACATGCTTACCCAGAGGGAGCTGCGGGGATAGAAGACCTCCCCTCAGGTGAGCAGGTAGCAAGGAGACGACAGGCAGAGAGACCAGGACTCCGGGACTGGAAAACTCACCACACCAGAACACAAGGTCCAATTTGAAGCCACAGTCTGGTTTGTACTATTGCCTAAAGTGCAGAGTTAAACAGCCCCACAAAGGTAGCTACTACTCCTTATAGTCTAGCTTAGACATAATAAACTGAGGTGCTCATCTCTTTGGTAGGACCAAGATGAGGGTCTCAGGCAAGTAGGTCATAGCCCAGAGGGGAGGGCTGGAGAAACACCATTGTTAGACAAATTACAGATAAGTGAACTTATTTTCATAACAAAATTGGGGCAGTTGGACTTTGAGGAAGGGAGTGGGTAAAGAAGTTGGCTACCTTCTAAATTAAGCTATTTCCTGAACGATTCTTAGGCTCTTGTTTCAAGAACAAATTTCTCCTGATCAGTCTCTGACTACCATTACCTTTGTAAGAGCATGAATTCTCTATCCCCAAACATTTTTGGGTTTCTCAACCTTCCTGATATCATTCACTTAAAAAGAAAAGAAACAATAGATACTGTTCTAAGTTTAAATTTAGAACTAGAATGAGCACCACAGTCTGGAGCGGGGGAGGGGGGGTGTTTAGTTCACTTTCTTGCTGTGAGTCCATTAAGGTAGTACTCCTGATTGAAATTTGCCTACATTGTAATGTTGTAAAGCAGCCAAGTTCTCCTTGAAATCTCAGGGGCTAATATTCATAACTTACCAGGGCCTCATTAGGCCTTTAATCTAAATAAGCTTTAAATTCTCAATGAACAGGTTATGTAGATATGTTATTTTAAGATAAAATAAAATCCATTGAAATAAGTTTGTCATTTTAATTGTATTAGCACCTTTCAAGTGGCCCCACTTATTTGGGATATTTCCCAAATAAATAAGGAGAAGAATTTTTTTTAAAGACTTTATTTATTTATTTGACAGAGATCACAAATAGGCAGAAAGGCAGGCAGAGAAAGAGGAAGAAGCAGGCTCCCTGATGAACAGAGAACCTGACACGGGGCTCGATCCCAGGACCCTGAGATCATGACCTGAGCCGAAGGCAGAGGCTTAACCCACTGAGCCACCCAGGTGCCCCAGGAGAAGAAATTAAATTAACAGGATCATGCCTAGGATGTACTTGGCTGTAATTCAAAGCAATGGAGATTTCAGAGAGAAACATTCTTATGTTTGTCAACTGTAAAGAAACAGGACAAAATCTTCTTCTGCAGGGGGAGGAAATATCCAAATAGGCCACAGGTTGTAGGTCCATCGAAAAGTGCACCAAAATGTTCTCTCCTTGAAACTCCTGCATATTTCTCACATTAAACAGCAGCAGCATTACCAGCAAACCTGTGTTGGAGAGTAAAATCACTCAAGATTTACTTAAATGTATTTCTTCAAAAATTGTCATCTTGGGGCGCCTGGGTGGCTCAGTGGATTAAAGCTTCTGCCTTCAGCTCAGGTCTGAATTTACTCCTAGTGGTTTGATGCAACTCAGACTATATGCATATGGTGGATTATTTTTCTTGACTACTTTTTTTTTTCCCCCAGAAAGGACAATGATTGTTTTTTTCCAAAGGCATGAGGTGTAGGAATGGGAGTGAAAATGGAAATCATGAAACTTAATTGAGTCTTCTGGGCAAAAATACAACTCAGCTTCGAATTAAAGATCAAAGCCAGGAACACCTTTAAATAGTGCATATTGAATAATCTGGAAAAAGGTAACTGCGTAGTTTTTATTGTCATTGAGGACAAAGCAAAATAAGTGGGTTTCAAATGCAGGGGAAGGGAATTGGGTTACCCACAAAGAAAGGCTCCTACTCTTCAGAAAAACATCTTTCAGGGAGGGTTTAAGAATTGAACAATCTTCTATTTGGAGGCAGGGTAGTAAATATGCCTAGAGATGAATGCATGCATCACGTTTTTTTTTTTGTTCCAGAGTTTTCCACAGTGGGCAGTCATGATTGTCATGTAGTTAAACCTTTTAAATATTATGCATGCATTATCTCTGAGATGTTACATGATCAAGAGATTTTGCTTCACCGTAGTAAGGTAATGTCTCTTATACTTTCCATAATTCAATGCCTTCTTTATATTAGGTATTTAATAAGTATTTACTGAATGAAAACAAATGACTCTTAGAAGTGTGAGATCTTTGGGGCACCTGGGAGGCTCAGTGGGTTAAGCCTCTGCCTTTGGCTCAGGTCATGATCTCAGGGTCCTGGGATCGAGCCCCGCATCGGGCTCTCTGCTCAGCGGAGAGCCTGTTTCCTCCTCTCCCTCTGCCTGCTTCTCGGCCTACTTGTGATCTCTGTCTATCAAGTAAATAAAAAAAAAAGGGGGTGCCTGGGTGGCTCAGTTGGTTGGACGACTGCCTTCGGCTCATGTCATGATCCTGGAGTCCCGGGATCGAGTCCCGCATCGGGCTCCCTGCTAGGCAGGAAGTCTGCTTCTCCCTCTGACCTCTCTCCTCTCATGCTCTCTCTCTCAAATAAATAAATAAAATCTTAAAAAAAAAATAAAAATTAAAAAAAGAGAAGTGTGAGATCTTTTCTGAATATCTGTGAATTAGGGTAATTCATTTATATGGTATTTAACTGAGCACCTCCTACAAGCTTGGTAGTATTCTAGGCTCTGGGAATAAAGCAGTGAATAAGACAAAAGTTGCTGCTGTCAGAGAGCTAACATTCCAGAGAGAGACTGACAATAAGTAAATGTAATATTTTGGTGATAAATATTAGGAAGAAAAGTCAGATGGGGGAGGTGGTTAGGGCATTAACAGGTGTTGTGGTGCAGCCTGGGTGACATTTTACAAAGGGTGTCTGGGAGGGCCTCTCTTGAGAAGGTGGCTACAGTGCCCTGATTAGGTGGGTTCAGGAAACAGTGTGGCTGCAGTGGGTGAGAACGGGAATGGAAGAGTGGGGTGTTATAGGCTGTGGTAAAGAGTTTGGTTTTTACTCTGAATGAGAAGGGGACACATTGGACCTTGTTGAGCAGAGAAGTGACGCGATCAAATGTATTGATCTAATTATACTTGTCCAAAAATAAAACTATGGTGTTGGTACAAAGAGCTAACTACAGTTACACTGCAAAAGAAATAACCAAACTCCAAAGTTTTCTAGTTCATGCTCCCTCCTTAATAGCTTACTCCTTGGCCCAGCTCAGTAAGGCCCATTGCAGCTCAAGGCTGACATCTAGTGGATACTTTCATAACCTTATAAACCTACAGTTTGGAACGCAATAGCTTTTGATTAGGAATAGAGGATGAGCTTTAACATAGACTTCAAAAACAGGATGATAAAACAGTTATTATTAGGACAAGACTACAGATTTGCCTTCTTCCCTTTCTTTGGCTCGTATTTAGGTAAGTTTGTATTTTTCTAGCAAATATTTTTTTAAAAGTGTTAGGTTTAGCTGCCAGAAGATTGGAGCACCAAAATCATAGGCTGGTGAGGAGGGAATAAGTCAGGACCAGTGGAATAAACCAGGGGAAAGTGCTCTGGTTCTAGGGCTGGCCCTCAAAAGGTTTGTTGCGTGGGGTTTGGTGGACACTGATGTGCCAAACAGGTCTGATCTCATGAGTTGGGCATGATGGGAGGAAGTTCAAGGCAGTGTGGAAATACTCAAGTCAAGTGAGTTTGGGTGTTTCCAAAGCTTAGTCAGTAGCTTTAGCTTTATAATTCAGTGTATTAGTGAATAACTTTAGTTTTATAATTAGACATCTGGCTTCATGTCTTATTCTACCATTTACCGGCTTCAAGAACTTATACAAGTTGCACTCTCTATCACAATGTCTAAATAGTACCCACTACATAAAGATGCTTTATTAAGTCATTTAATTTATGCAAAGCACTTAACACACTGGCGCTTAGTGAGCTAGGAGTTATTGTTCAGAGAAACCATAAGAAGCCGTTAGAGGTAGAGAAGCAGGCTATTGTAATAATATTATCTTCCTTGAATATAGCAGAATTTGGCTTTTAACACGTTTTATATCTATATGATCCATCTTATCTACATTGATTGGGGTGGTTGAATATTCTGCTTAAGTAACGTTTATGCTACATCGAGATTAAAACCGTTCAGTGGCTTTCATTAGTTGTAGGAAAAAAGACCCAAATATCTAGCTCCATGACCTGGCTCCTGCCTGCCTCTTCATTTTCATCTCTTACTGCTTCTCCTTCTCAGGTTCTGTATGGCAGACGTGTTGGTCTTTCAGGTCCTCCAGCCCCTTGTCCCATCTGTCGCAAGACTTAGTGAAGGCAGTTTCCTTATCTTGTCCACACCTCTCTGCTCTCATTCCAGTCCAACAGCCAAGCACCCACGTAGTAAAGCCCTACTCGTCTTTGACACTTCTTCAGAGAACTGTTCCCTGCCTCGACCCCACTATGCTGGGCAAGCCTCCTTTCTTATAAGATCTCATAGCATTCTGCACTTTTTATTTATTTATTTTTATTATGGTGATGTTGCACAATTCTGAAATTCTGCACTTTTAATTTTTCTCCAGGACACTTATCATTGGTTTAAAGTATATATTTGGATGATTTTTCACTTCCCAACTAGACTGTAAACATCTTGAAAGCTGAAACTCTGTCTGCTTCACCCATTACTTCGTTCCTGCCACAGTGCCTGGTGCATTTAGACTAAAAAAAATTTTTTTTCTGAAGATTTTATTTATTTATTTGACACAGAGAGAGATCACAAGTAGGCAGAGAGGCAGGGAGAGAAAGAGAGAGGAGGAAGCAGGCTCCCCGCTGAGCAGAGAGCCCGATGCGGGGCTCGATCCCAGGACCCTGAGATCATGACCTGAGCCGAAGGCAGAGGTTTTAACCCACTGAGCCACCCAGGCACCCCCCCCCCAATTTTTTTTTTTGAGTAGTAGAGTGGTCTAAAGAGAAGGAGATATCTTGCTTGGAATTAAAATGTAGAAATAGGGGCGCCTGGGTGGCTCAGAGGGTTAAAGCCTCTGCCTTCGGCTCAGATCATGATCCCAGGGTCCTGAGATCAAGCCCCACATTGGGCTCTCTACTCAGTGGGGAGCCTACTTCCTTCTCTCTCTCTGCCTACCTCTCTGTCTACTTGTGATCTCTGTCTGTCAAATAAATAAAATCTTTTAAAAAATGTAGAAATAGGTAAAACACTTGGTGACTGAGAATGGGGAGGTAGTGGATACTGTGGTGTGTGTGATTTTGCTCTTTTATTTTTTTTTTAAAGATTTTATCTATTTGACAGAGAGAGAGAGAGAGAAATCACAAGTAGGCAGAGAGGCAGGCAGAGAGAGGGGGGGAAGCAGGCTCCCCACTGAGCAGAGAGCCCGATGTGGGCCTGGATTCCAGGACCCTGGGATCATGACCTCAGCCGAAGGCAGAGGCTTAACCCACTGAGCCACCCAGGCACCCGATTTTCCTCTTTTAGACAACGCACTCATCCCTCCAGATGCTAAGAATTTTGATGGCCAATGTCTTTCTCAGCTTAGACCTTCTATAGGGATTGCCCTCAGTACAGAGAGCCACCCCACCTAAGGCACACCCCTTCTTGAAAGCAGCCCATATCCACTCCACTGATAGGTTAATTGGGAGGTGTGTGCTCCACCCTTTGCCTCAATGTGGAACAGTTTTGAAAGGCCATTCCAGGTCTCCATAGGAATGGCTGAGGGCACTGTTTTAACTGCATTAACCATTTAACTCCACCTCATCCTTCCTCCCTCAGTCCTCAGAAGTATTATTTTTGAGAGCAACCCCCCCCCCCCAACCACCTACACTCAAGTCTCAAGAATTGATTTCCTAGAGAACAGACCCACAGCTGGGCATGAGGGAGAGGGAGAAGTCTAAGGTAGCTGCTTCATTTCTGGCTTGAAGCAGCACATGATGCCATCCGTCGAGATGAAGAGCACAGGAAAACGATAATACACAGAAATTGAAGCAGGTTTGCTGAAAAACATAAGTTTTAGAGGTGTTGAGTCTGGGGTTCCTGTGGGATAGCTGAGAGTCTGAAGCTCAGAAGAAAAATCTAGGCTAGAGGTATGGAATTAGGGTCACTGACACTGCAAAACAGTGACATAAAAGAGCTCCCCTATGAAAGCATGAAAGAAACAGGACTAGTGTGACTTGGGAACCAAAAGAAGGAGGCAGAAAAAGGAAGTCAAACTTGTGGCAGATAAAGAGTGACCACAGGGAGGAAAACGAGGACTGTGAGCATTATGGATATCAACGGGAGTGCAGAGGGGTTTACAGCGATTTCAGGCAGACGTGTTAGGTGTGGAGAGCACAGCATGGAAATGTTTGTTCGTTGTACCTAATGGCACTCTCTGGGGACAGTTTTAGTGTTGTGGATACAAGAAGCCAGATTCCAGCGAAGTAAATGGGGTAGGGGGGAAGAGTGGAGGGATAGGGTCATCCTTTACAGTTTTCATGAGATAGGAAGAACGAGAAGGAGAGGTAGAGGTAGCAGTGAGGATCCAAGACAACAGATGGATATTTATATATAAATGGTGGGGGAGATGGGCTGAAAGAGAATGTCCAGTTAGAAAAGTATAAAGTGGAGGCTACAGGAGTGACAACTAGAAGTTCTTGTGAAACTGTAAGTGGACTGAACCCACAAAATTAATCTTGAAGTGGAGCCAAATTATTAACGCGTAAGGAAAATGAGTAGACATCGAGGGAGGTAACAGTAGCTACAAATTTCTTGTGTTCTTTAAGTATCAGGAACTTTTAGTACTTTCTTTAACCTCACAACAAATCTTCAGGCCGAATACCACCCACCTGCCTCGAGCTGGTGCTGCGAAGGGGGCGGGACCTCGGTCCTGAGAGGCTCCCTGCCTCCCTGGAGCCCTGCCCAGTCCCCCAGGTAGGCGGTAGGCGCACGCTTCCGGGCAGGGGGGCCGTGGAGGGGCGTGCTCTCCCGAGCGGGGTTTGTTCCAGAAGCCACCCCCTACCATCTTGAAACAGGTCCCACGAGGAAGCAGGAGGAGTGAAGGGGGCGACAGGAGTGGAGAAGATGGACGCGAAGCACCTGCTGGGTGACGCATGCGCACTGCTGGCGCGACGGAGAGCGGCGTGGTGGTGGTCGTGGGGGGGGGGGGGGGGGGGGGGGCGTCTCCGTGCGCAGGCGCGAGATGCGGCACCGCGGTGTCTCCCGAGAGTCAAGGTCCCCGTTCTGCGCTTGACTGGAGCCCCACGTGATCCCACAGTTTGATTTGTAGGATTTGCGTTAATAAAAAATTGGTGGCGATCTAGCCGTCTACCAATAGGGAATTCGTGAATGAAAATATAATTATGTACTTACGGTGCAATATTCTGCGGTTACACCAGTGCAAGCCAGAAGTTGAGAGAGAGTGTGTGTGTGTATTTGGTCTGTTTACAGTCTATGTACCAATGTTCTTTTCTTGAGTCGTTACTTACGGCTGGCAGCCAGGCTTTTAATTCAAAGCTTTGTGGGTGGCAGGTGCAAATACTGTCCCATAGCTGGCATTAGATTTAGGAACCAGTTGCAGTTTTGAGGAGGGCAATGATGAATGAGTTGTGTCTGTGCCAGGTGGGCTGTGGGTGGGGGGAGCCGGCGTGGTGGTCACTTGGATAAGAATTTTCCTAACGGGCCTTTTTCAGGCGTGAGGGGACCTCAGCAGAGGGGGAATGAGCTGTAGATGCACTATCAGATACTGCAGTTGAGCGGCGTGCTGGAGCAGGGGCATTGCAGGAGGAATCTCTGAAAGTGCTCCACAAGAAAAAGAATCAGCCCTGAGGATTTGCCACACCTGGAAGTCACTATTGTTTTCCATATTTCCCAGGTGGGAGTCAAGACAGCAATCCTCTGGCACTCCTCAGCTGCAAACTCTGGGGGATCCTGCACAGGTCTCCTCCGCTAGGGTTCAAGTTAGAAGCAAGCCTCTCATACTCACCACCTTTGGTTGGAAGATCAGCAGGTCTCTAAAGAAATCTTTACCCTTTTATATCTTCTTTATGGGCGGGAGGATGGTTTCAAGGTTTTTAGCGAAGTTCTCCTTTGCAAACTCACTATCAGGATGGTCTGTCTCACTACTGATTCATGCCTCCAAGTATTTTGATATATTGATTAATGCCACCAAAACAAGAGTTTTGGTTTGATGCTGTAGCATTATCAGAATCAATCTGCAGGGAGCAAGGAAAATCTTCATGGAAAAAAGGTGGTTGGTCATCTCTATGTCAGAAACCAAAGCTACCCCTAGATTCAGACCAAATCCCGGTTCCACTGAACAAACAGAGCTCAATTCTTTTTTTTTTTCCTTCCAAGTTTTTATTTAAATTGCAGTTAGTTGTTAGTTTCAGGTGTAGAATTTAGTGATTCATCACTTAAATGCAACACCCAGTGCTCATCACAAGTGCCCTCCTTACTAGCAGAGCTCGATTCTAAATTCTTTTTCAGTGCACTTCTTGTGCGTACCCTTGTACTGAGAGAGCTGAGATCACAGAAGTGCCAGCAGAGAGACACTGTGTTCTTTTCCCACAGACCATCTCAGCCATGTCCTCTAACTTCCTTAGCCACTCTCAGATCATAAAAAGTCCTTGAGTCACTTTCAGACCCAAGAGTAATCTTTGAATGATTAAAATTCCAGTCCAGGGTTATAAAATGACTTTACTCACCTGAAAGCTTCTGTCCACCTTTATTTCAGGCCTGGTGAAAAAAATATCAAACCACATAGAAGGGTTTAGTCCAAAACAACTACCCCATTCCTCTCCTCACCTTGAGTTCCACTCCCCAGAAGGAGCCATTATAACTCCTATTTGCTTTTGTGTTTAGTGAATTTTAGCTGTTGACAACTTTACTTCAACCCTAACTTCTCAAGCAGTTTTCAAGTTCTACCAGCTGGTGATATTAATGCCTTGGAGAAATGAGGGGTGACTCCTTAGAGACAAGGTTTGGTGCTTTACCCTCTTCACCTGGACCTGACATATACCCCCTGCCCCCTGGATCTTGAAACAGCAGGTGACTTGAAAGCCTGTATGAAGCCCCAGAAGGCCAGACTTGCTGTCTGTTAATATAATAATAGTAATAATTAAAAAGATCATTCATTTAAAAGCTTTTTAAGACTAGGAATGATGGTTTGTTACAAATCATGCTCACTTTTCTCTAGTAACTTTTTATACCCAAAGGCCTGTGCTTTGGCAAGCCTGGTTGCGGTCGTGTTTGCATGGATTAGGTGTAGCTTTGATTGTACCTGATATGTTTGTAAGCCTGACAAGTCTGTCTCTTGGGAGCAGTATCACACCTGTGCCTTTTGTCTGCAAAGATTTGCTTCAGTGCAGCTAATGCTGTCAATCTCTTGTTCTAGGACCTGTGACAGCTGACCCTCCTTGCTCTCTTAGCCATGCCTTCCAAGGCAGCACTTAAGCAAGTCCAGTGAGCATACTGACACAAACGACACTATTTGGTGTCTTTGTTGTGGTACATGGTGGAACATATTAGTGTATTCTTTTTTTTTTTTTTAAGATTTTATTTGTCAGAGAAAGAGCGAGAGAGCACAAGGGGAGCCCCGGGCAGAGGGAGATGCAGGCTCCCCGATGAGCAAGAAGGCAGATGTGGGACTCGATCTCAGGACCCTAGGATCATGGCCTGAGCCAAAGGTAGACGCTTAGCCCACTGAGCCACCCAAGTGTTCCCATGCTAGTGTGTTCGGTCCAGCACCTTATAGGTTATTGTCACATTCTCTATTCACTCTCCTCTTCCTCTCTCTCTGCTACTCAGTACCTCCTAAACAGGCCTATTTGCTCCTCTTTTAGAGGCTCTCCACATAGAGGCCAATCTCAGTTTCAATCCCCGGTGCATTTGTAACTGAAATGAGAGTTTGCCAGCAGCATGCACAGTGACTAACGAAAGACTGACATCAAGCCTTTGCAGTGAAGAAAGATGGGCTACATAATAATATGGAGAAGAGGGGGCTAGTGTGCGAAGTCCAGAACTCCCTGATGGTTTACAAATGAGGGTTTTTTGAGGGCAGAATTTGAGATGGGGTCTCCGGAGAAGGTGGATGCTGTCGATTGGAGGTCTGTTTAGTCATGGTAGCAGATGTTACTTAGCATCTGGTGCCCCTTCATCAGGCCTGTTCTATCTCAAGAGACTTGGAACCTAAAAAATATCTTTATTTCTTATGTTAGAGGTTTTATTAGGTGCGTGTGGTTCTCGTGTGTTGAGGCTAGTGCCGATTAGCTGCCTGTACGTGCTCATACTAACTACTCATATGTGGGTAAGCTAGAGTGGTTGCATTTCATGTTCCTTTGAATGATAAACAAGCATTACTATCTCTTGGGCCTGGATCTGTGTCCTTTCTGGCCAAGCCTGAGGAGGGTATAACCTCTAATGTTCTTTCATCCGAACTAACAAGATGGATGCTGACTTCAAATTGCCTGCTCTGTTGTGTCCTTTAAATATTTGTCTTTGCCAGCGGGCACCATGCTAAACTTCCTCAGTAGAGGAGGAAGGGCTTTTCATTTGAGAGAGAGACAGAGTACAAGCAGGGGTAGAGGGAGAAGCAGACTCCCTGCTGAGCTGGGAGCCTGACATGGGGCTCCATCCTAGGACCGGAGATCATGGCCTGAGCCAAAGGCAGATGCTTAACCAAATGAGCCACCCAGGTGCCCCGGGGGTTTTCTTTTGTATTTGGGAAGTCCTGCTCGCCATGGTCTCCTGTATTGTTCACAGGTTTTCCAGTGCCTAGCTTCTCGAATACCAGGTTCCTGAGCCCACCTTCTGTAGTGCACTCTGGCCAGGGGTGCTCAGCAGCCAGAAACTTTTCATGGGCTCCCCAACCCCCACCTTAGATGGTTTCACAGTGATGTGTCTCCAAAGAATTACCTACCTTTGAAGGACTGCCCTGGCACCCAGGGAGGACATTTGCTGCAAGCTGCAGCATTGTGACTTTTCTGCCATCCAGGGAGCCACAGAGGTTCCCTCTCCAGAAGATCTGGGGCTCTAGGAGTAGGGAGACCTTGCTTGGGGAGTGGCTGCTTCTTATGTCTCTATGCCTGTATTTTTTAGGGTTCTCCTCATGACTTCAATCTCCTGATAAATAGTAAGTCTTGATTTAAAATTTCCCTGTTCAAATTACTGGGCAGTTTCTGTATCCTGACTGGACCCTGACTGATACACGTTCAATCTTCTTGAAATGTTAAGTCTGATTTTTGTCACTCCTCTTTGTTTAAGACCATGTTATGGTTTCACTCTGCTTATAGGATAAAGAAAACCCCATCATTTTCATGGTTTCTGAGGCTCTGTCTAGTCTGTCCTTTCTTTCCCTCCTTGGATTTATCTCATACCAGGGTTCCCCTTGCTTTCCTCCTGTGGCAGAGTTTTTAATGGACTGTCCCCTTCCCCTAAAATCATCTTCCCTCACTTTCTCATCTGGGAAATCCCTGTTCTTGATCAGGCCTCATGTTAATCATCTCATCTTTAGGGAAACTTTCTCCATTTTCCTTGTTTAGGTTGAGTCTCTTATATTCACTTTCAGGGCAGCATGTAGGGCTCCGTCAGACCATTATCTATGGTTGTGACTTTACATATATTTGTACAATTTTTTTTTGAGAAATATCTGAAGTCCTACAGATTGTAAACTTCTTGAGGACAAGGGACTGTGGCTTTTTTTTGCTCCCTCTATGACCTGTGCATCTAGCACATACTGCCAGTGCTGTTACAAAGCAGGCAATCCCCCTTGCCAGCTGTCTTGGTTCAACGACTTCCTTTTCCTTACTCCAATCTGCCACAAGATGGCAGGCTAAGACACTCTGGTACTTGATTCCCTTTGTGATAAGAAGTGGTGCTTCAGGCTATAATGACTTTCTAGGCCAGAAGAGGATCCCCTTAAAAGTGAGATTGAGTTACATATTACAGAAAATTTCTCTGAAAATGTACTCTGCATCTGCACTTCTTCACGGAGTCTGAGGAACAGTTTGGTATGCTAATAATCAAGACAAAGGAGAGATTCTTGTTTGCTTGCCCGAGGTGCTATTTTTTTTTTTTTTCTAGAGAGGGGTTTTAGAAAACAAGACCACTGACTTCTGATTCATGTGGGGAGAAAGGTGGGAAGTGTTTACTGTCCCACTCCTCACACTTTGTTTTGTATTAACCGTGATTTCTAGAGGAAAGGTCAGCAAACTATGGCCCGAGGGCCAATTCTGGCTCTTTACCTGTTTTTGTAAATGAATATAATTGGAATCCAGCCATATCCGTTTGTTGACATATTGTCAGTTTTTTGCATGACTGTGAATAGTTGTGACAGAGACCATATGGTCAGTCAAGCCAAAAATATTTACTATTTGGCCCTTTAAGACAAAATCGAGAAACTTTTGGTCTAGAGGAATGTAAACATTTAGAAGCCTTAATATCTGGTTAGTATTTAGCTGACTTTTCATAAAAAGTAATGATTTGATCTTTTGGGGAAAGATCTTTCTTCCCAAGAAGCAAACATTCTAGATGGGAATGATATGTATTCCGTGCAGTCTCTTAGAAGTTGTACCCATGTAAGTCAGAATTATATTTATTAATTCTTTCTGGGAATTAGACATTTAAGTGTGCTATGTTTTTTCTGTTTTTAAATAGAAAATATGGGCATATGTGATGTAAATTCTTTGTGGTTTCTTAGAATGCTTTCCCACAGGAAGACTAATAAGTCACTGTTATACTAATTATTTCATTTGTCAAGATACCAAGCAAGGCCCTGTAGCTATTTACCTTTCATTCAATAAATATTCTTGTGATGGATGGTGTGGCTTACTTGGGGGAGGAGAGATTTTCTTTTGTGCTTCAAGTTCTTTTGGCTAGTCTAAGAATTAAATTGATATAAGACAGATTAATAGGAAAAAATGGAATTTAATTACATATGTATGGGGAATCCACATAAAAATGAGATTCCAAAGACAGTCGGGAAAAAATGAAGTTTATATGTCATTCTGGCCTAAGGAGAAGGGGATAGGGGCCTGGGGCTTCTAAGGGAAGGAATGTAATTCACAAGAAGCATGGGAAGAGTAAATGTTTCAAAAACAGGTTTGTTGGGCGGTAGTAACAACAGGACATAGAGTGGATTTAGATCAAGTGGGCCTTGCTAGGTTTCTCCCTGTCTATCATATCTAGTTCATATTACATTATGGGTATCCATGGTTATGGCTTCCTTCTTGAAGCAGGTCCTCTATCTAAATTCTTTTAGGCAGTTACAAAGGAGGCAAAAAAAGAAAAATTTCTTGAGTCTTCTATTTCTTAAAAATAACCTGAAATAATCCACATGCCAAGGAGGCATATGTTGGGATAGCAAATTGTGCTCCCTACACTTATTTATGAGTTTGTGAGTGCTCAAACATTGCTAAGTCAGAATCACATTAATTCATTTTACAGGTTCTAAATAGTAAAATACATTTTCTACAGATCTTCCTGACAAAACATTGTGAGTAAAGATAGTAGATAGTTCGTACGGTAAGGTCCAGTTTGCATACTTACTTACACTTGAGGGAGGTTATGATAATTTAACTGTTCTACCCACCCCCTTCTGCTTTGGCTACACTGTAGCCAGAGTGATCTTTTAGGGTACATAACATAATCATCCTTTGTTAAGCGGCTTCCATTTGCACTCAGAATAAAACCAACATCTTTTAGCTTGGCTTACAAGGCCTTGGATGGTTCACCCCCTGCCTGTCTCTCCAGTTTTATTTTGGACCATTTTTATTTTCTTTCTTTTGGTTTAGGCGCAATGCCCTTCTTACAGTTACTATAAAATATTGTGCTGCTTCCTGGTACAAGCCTTTGCCCAGGCCATGTTTTCTGATTGGAATACTATCCTCATCTCCCACCTCCATCTAAGTTGGGTGACTTCTTTGTTAGAGAACCATATTCTTCTCTTACAGAGCACTAATCAAAGTCTGAGATCATTAATTCAATAATGTGATTATCTGGTTACATCTCTTTTCCCCAGTCAGGCTGTGCATTATACAGCATACATGAATGGTGGCCCTTCCCTGTTAGACCACAGACATCTAGAAACTCAGGGTAATGTCCATATTTGTGCACCACTTTTATACCCAGCACATAGAAGAATTCAATCTATATTCATTAACTGAAAAAAATGGATACTACCAGAGATGAACCTTAATCCGGCTCATTTCTCAAGCTTAAAAAAACAGAAGTTCTTTAAGTTTCTGTGACTCATTTTATGTATAACTTGTTCTTGTTATTTGCTGGTAGTTATATTCTATAAAGTTGCCTCGAACACTGAATTAGCCAATACTGCAGCATTTCTCGTAGGGCAAACACAGGGTTAGTTTCCTGTGAGCCTCTGGTCACATTTTTGTCAACTGATCAATATATAACCTTGCTTTATATGTGTTTCTATGGAAAGACACTATTTTTTTTTTTTTAAAGATTTTATTTATTTATTTGACAGAGAGAGAGAGATCACAAGTAGGCAGAGAGGCAGGCAGAGAGAAAGAGGAGGAAGCAGGCTCTCTGCAGAGCAGAGAGCCCGATGCGGGGCTCGATCCCAACACCCTGGGATCATGACCTGAGCTGAAGGCAGAGGCTTTAACCCATTGAGCCACCCAGGTGCCCCGGAAAGACACTATTTAATATCATCGTTGATTTGTTAATATTCAACTTGTAGCTAGCAGCACTGTAACTCACGTCTGAATGAAGCTCGCCTGTGATATATATTTTCTGCATCAGGCACATCCCAGCCTTCTTGCACTTAGGAACATTAGACAGCACTTTGGCCTATGTTTGGAGTCCATGTAAAATTACCAACAAAAAGCACAAAAATGTGAAAAAGATGGCATTAAGTAGAACGTAAAAAGGAAATTTGTTTGTAGTAGGAGAGTTAAAACAAGAAGGCAGAATGTCGCCTGGTTAACCTCATCTAAGAATCTGAATGTTGGGCAACTCAAAATTTTCCTCATTTTTTTTAATATCAGTGAATGAATGCAAGAGTCCTCTGAGTATTGATTTTGGGGTTACAAATTTTGGCAAATAGACTAATTTGCAAATTGGAACTTAGGAATAATGTAGATCAATTGTATATGTGTCTATAATAAAATATCACTATGTGAATGTATTTTACATATATTTAGATATATAAATAAATAATACAGAAAATACATAATAACACAATTGCTACTATCTTATAGTGCTGAACTATTTGGGGATATATTGTATGCATATAAGTAAACATTTTTTTTTTAAGATTTTATTTATTTATTTGACAGAGATCAAAGTAGGCAGAGAGGCAGGTAGAGAGAGAGGAGGAAGCAGGCTCCCCGCTGAGCAGAGAGCCCCATGCAAGGCTCCATCCCAGGACCCTGAGATCATGACCTGAGCTGAAGACAGAGGCTTTAACCCACTGAGCCACCCAGGTGCCCCAGTAAACATTCTTTTATAAAATATATTCTAAATGGTGTTTCCCAGAACGAAGTTAAATGTGCACTGGGTTATAAGGATTCTATGGGAAGTCAGTTTGGGAAAAGCTGATGTCAAGAAATTGTCTATGTCTGTGGCATTTGAAAAAAGCCAGTGCCTGAGCCCCTTAAAGCTATGCTTTGACGGACATAGGGTTACGGGTACCAAAATAGAGGTAGCATGAGTGTCGGGTTCGCAGCTGTCTATTTTGTCTGTTGCTGGTTACTTTGTTTTTCTGAGCACTCAGAGCCGTAGTCCGCGCTGGTCCACCTTATCTGTGGTTTCCCTCTCCGAGGCTTCAGCAGCCCTTGGCGGACCACCCTGCTCTGGAAGCGGATGCTCCTCCTTCTGACGTAGCCTCACGTTAATTACGTCACAACGCCAGCGTCACTCACGGCTCTCTCCCTCTCACCGCGTAGGTGTTTTACCATCTCACGTCATGAGGAGAAGGGTGAGTACAACATGCTGAGGTTTTGAGAGAGACCGTATTCACATAGCTTTTATTGTTGTTAAGTGTATATATCTTGTTACAAGTGTATAGTGGAACAGTATATTGTTAGAAGTGTTCTGTTAGTAGTTATCGTTGTTAATCTCTTACGGTGCCTAATTTGTAATCTTAACTCTAGCATAGCTATGTGTGTGTAGGAAAAAAACACAATATATACAGGATTCAGTACTATGAGGGGTTTTAGGTACCCAGTGGGGTCTCAGAATGCATCCCCCACAGATAAGGGAGACCACTGAACCTCATTGGATTGGGCTGTTTGATCTTTTTGATAAACACTCACAAATATGATTGAGCAAAATCAGGGTTGCCTGTTTTTCTTATATGTTGCCCAGATTTTACATGCTGCGTTCACCTAACAAGATATAGTGTAAAATTCAGTAATTACCTGGGTTCAGTCCGTGTCTCTGCATCAGTTTATTAAATTTTGCATCCCTACAGGCCTGGTTTTGGGATTCCTCATGGCCCGTCTCTTTAGGCACGTAACAGGAGCTTAATTTGGCAAGAAGCCATGGACTGTCCTCAATTCAACTTATTTCAAAATCGCTTATCAGATGGCTCTTTTAGAAATGCCAATAATTTCTAAACTGCCAGTGCTGTAATAGAAACACTACTACTGCACACACTGTTAATCATGGAGGTGATTTCTAGTTCCAGTAAAACAGACCTCAGGGAAGTTTGTCGTGGTGACATGTTTTTTGCTTGCAATTGCTAAGGGCTCCCCGGCAGCCTGTGCTGGTCTGCAGCCTGGCATTGAATTGTTCTCATTTCCTGAGATCCACTGGTTATGGATCACTTCTGGTAGGTTAAAGCATTGTCTGATCATGACTCCAGTATCATTTCAAACACATACAGCTTCTGACAGCGACTATGTATAAGTTTTGCCTTTTAGAATTTACATTCTCTGCCTGCTCCCATATTTTTTCTTTAACCTTTGAATTGGAAAAAAAAACCCCTCAATTACTCTAGATGAGCATATCCTCACGATACGGTTTTCACGTGCTTTGTTTAATATTCTGTAGTTATTCAAGAATGGAAACCTAACATATAATGTGAGTTGGTCCTTGTGCTGTCCTGATTTTGTTTTCTCTTTTATATTTATGTACTAAATCCAGATGCCAAGAAAAATATATTGTAGATGCAAAAATTGAAAATAGAAGAAACTCCCTGTTAAAAAACCACAGGATACAACCAAAATTGCAGAGACAAATCCATGGCCTTAATACTACCCTTATTAAAGGAGAATGAAAGTAAATAAACCTAAACAGAATTAAAAGGTAAACAACAAACTCTAAAAAGCTCTTATAAAGCAATATGAAAAAGTACAAATATCCCAGAAGAAAAATGGATGAAAGAAGGGCTGTCAAGAAGGCAGCCTATATGCCAACAGTTTTTAGGTCCCCAGAAAGGCGAGACTATCTAGACCATTTTCAGATGGCCCTGTTGGAGGTGGTCATGAGAGGAGGTAACTGCTGGCTGACCCTAAGCTGGATGTGGGCAGTCAGAGGCTCCTCACCCTCTCCTCATCCCTTGGTCGGTCTGCCCCATCTGTCCACCATTCCCACAGCAGGTGGCATATAGGAGGGAACCCCATGAAGGCCTCTATATAAACTTAAGATTCTAGCCCGCCAATGTGGAGATCACTTCACCCTGTGGCTGCCTCCAACAGACCTCCTTAGGAAGTTCCCTTGGTTTTTGAACTGGCCAGCTGCCAGTCTGGATTGGTTTGTCTCTTTCTATCTCTCCTCATCCTGGGTTTGCAAACCAACATGTACTTGCTTTGGAGCTCCTTGACCACCAGGACTGTGTGATTTCTGCTAGTTACCATCCTTTTCTTCTGCTCTGGTAAAAGATTGGAAAAGGCAATTAATAAAAGGACAATTGTAGATGCCAATAGATCTAATAAGTGTTCATACTTATTAAAGAATTCATATAATGCAAAATAAATGTAATACTGATCTCCCACTTTGTCCTACCAAACTGGCAAAAATACAAAAGGATAATATCCAGGTGGCCAAGGGTGTAGGAAAATGAGCATTTTTTTATA
This sequence comes from Taxidea taxus jeffersonii, assembly GCA_003697995.1. NCBI lineage: Eukaryota > Metazoa > Chordata > Mammalia > Carnivora > Mustelidae > Taxidea > Taxidea taxus. The sequence continues at coordinate 54,197 of ML108061.1, forward strand.
TTGTCAGTGGTTGTGTAAGCTGATTCAGCTTTTCTGAAGGACGATTGGACCCAATGCATCATGAATCTCTTGATCCATTAATTTCATGTCTAGGATTTTGTTCTGAGGAAATTAGGGATGTGTGTTAAGGTAGATAGGGATTTCTTGCAGCGTTTATAAGACAGAAATATAGGCTACCATGCAGTCATTAAACATATGCACTGCTGTCATTCTCAAACATTTACTAGATCTAAGACATTGTACTAAGTAAATTTAATATATGGTATGAAGAGGTTATATAATTTATCAAAGGTCACATGGTTAAGAATTAGTAAAGCTTAAATGAAACCCCAATCTTAAATATACTATAATGACTGTCCTCTATCCTTGAACAAGTAAGTATATGTAATGTCATAAGGAAATGTTTCTAATATATTGCTGTATGAAAAAATACCAGGCTATATTCAATTTCTCTAGTAGATAGAGGACTCTTCAGATTTTCTGATACTTTTGCTGAGTTATGTTTTTCTGGGAATTAATCCATTTAATTATTTCAATTTTGGGGGCATAAAGTTAATATTTCCTCATGTTTTAATGTCTATAGATACTGCAGTTGATGTCCGTTTTTATTCCTGTTTTTTGCCTTTTTTCTTGGTCTTGGTGGGGGTTGGTTAATTTTTGTAGGTCTTTCAAGGAAGCAGCCTTTTGCTTTTTTGATTTTCTTTTATGGTTGTTTTTTATTTAATTTCTGATCTTTGTTTTTTCCTCTCTTCAGCTTTTTTGGATTTAATTTTACAATCTTTCTCTTACTGACTTCGTGAGATGAGTGCTGAGATCACTGATTTTTAGCCTTTCTCAATTTTCTTAAATGCACATTTAAGGCCACGAATGTCCTTCTAAGTGTGGAGTTAGTTCTTCATCTGTAAAAAATGAATGTGTAGTTTAAAGAAAATTATTGTCATTCATCTCAAATATTTCTCACTTTTATTATCTTCTTTAGCCCATGAGCTATTTAGAAGGGCATTAGTCAATGTCCGAACTTATGGGGATTTTTTAGTTATCTTTTTAGTATTAATTACTAGTCTAATTCCACTGCAGTTAGTCAGGACATGACATGTATTACTTAAATCTTCTAAAATTGCTTGAAGCTTGATTTTTGGCTCAGATATGAGACAGTTTGGTAAATATCCTCTGGTATTTGTTTTTTTTTTTTTTTTAATATCCTGTGGTATTTGTAAAGAATGTGTAGTTGACACTAGTTGGGTGTTCTGCTCTTGATCTGTCCCTTAAGTCATTTGTTGTCCAAACGTATATCCTTACTGATGTCATATTTGCTTTTTCTATGAGTAACTGAGAAGAATGTGTTCAAGTTTCTAACCATGATGTGGATTTTTCTTTTATTTCTGCCAGTTCTAGGCTTTATGTATTTTGAGGTAATGTTCTTAGGTTCATAATACAAAGGTAGCATTGTATTTTCCCTTTAGATCTATGCTTTTATCATCATAAAAAACATTCCTCTTGGGGCACCTGGGTGGCTCAGTTGGTTAGGTGTCTGCCTTCCCCTCAGGTTGTGATCCCATAGTCCTGGGATCGAGTCCTGTGTCGGGCTCCTTGCTCAGTGATGAGTCTGCTTCTCGCTCTGCTCTTCACACTGCTCACGCTCTCTCTCTCTCAAATAAAATCTTTAAAAAAATAAAATGCCTCCTTCCATCTGAAGAGTAGTGCTTCTTGCCTTGAAGTTGGCTTTATCTTATGGTAGTGAAGCTCTACCAGCTTTATTTTAGTGAGTGTTTGCATAGTATATATTATTTTCCACCTTTTAATTTCCAATCTCACTTATTCATGGTGTGTCCTTTCCATGTAATTGAATTGCTTATTTTTCTTAAAGATTATGTTTATTATCTATTTGAGAGAGAGAGAGCACACAAGTGGGGAGGGGGTTGGGGAGGGTCAAAGGGAGAGGAAGAAGTCAGCAGGAGCCCCATGATCCATGGAATATGATATGAACCCAAGGCAGATGCTTAACTGATTGAACCACCCAGGTGCCCCAAGTTGCTTATTTTTAATGACAGTCTGACAACTTTTTTTTAAAATGATGTATTTGATCTATTCACATTCAATGTATTATTGATACATTGGGTATAAAACTGTCATCTTCATACTAGTTTTTTTTTCTTGCCTTCAGATTTCTGTTAATCAAATACTTATTAAAATATCATATGTATTACTACTTTTACCAGGTCTGGATAATGCAAAGATGGTAGAGCAGCCCCCTCTTGCCTTATGTGCTACTAATGTCAAGGTTATTAATGATATGTTTTAAACTCCATATGACATTATTCCTGTTATATCCTCATCAATATTTACTTCCATATACTGACATACTTTTCCCTTTCCATTGTTCTGCATTCTATTCTGCATCTTGGCATTTCTTTCTAGGATGATTTTTCTTTCTCTTGCAGCATTCCCTTTTGTATTTCGATGAGTGTCTTAGTGCTAATCACACATCTTCTCAGTTTTTGTATTAAATATATTTGCCTTAAACTTTGAAGGATATTTTTGGTGGATATAGAATTCTGTATTAGGAGGTGTTTTCTTTACCACTTTGAGGATGTCGTTCCATTGTCTTCTTGCTTGTTTTCTTTCCTGTTGAGCAATCAGCTGATGGTTTTAGTGTTGCTCTTTTAAAAGTAATACATCTCTCTTCCTCTGGTTGACTTGAAGATTTTCTCTTTATCTTTGTTTTTCAGATTGAGAATGCTCTGCTCATGGTGTAGTTTTCTTTGTATTTACTCTTCTTGGAGTTTGTAGCATTTCTTGGTGTTTTTGACATTTTGGGGGGAAGAGTTTTGCCATTATTTCTTCACATATCACTTCTGCTTTATTTTCTATTATTTTTTTGGACAGTTTCATCATATTCTATGTGTCTTTTAGGATCATTTCTCTTTTTTTCATTTTGATTTTCCACGTGTCGGTGTATATATTCTCCTCTGATATTCTCTTCACTAATTGTCCTTTCAGTTGCATGTCATCTCCTGTTATCAATTTACTGTGATTTTGTTCAATTCTAGGCTTTCTCTTTGATTTATTTCCTGCTTTCCAGTTCTCTGAAATTCCATCTTCTCAGTTATTGATTGAACATAGTTTATCTGTCTTTGATACTTCAGTATTTGTATCACTTGTGAGTTTATTTCTATTGTTTTTTTTCCTTGATTTTCAGATAAAGCCTGTTCTCTTATGCTTTTTTTTTTTTTAATTGAGGGGCAGGCATTGTTTATAAAAAATTTTAGAGATAATTTGAGGCTCTGGGTGATTTTTTTTTCTCCCATGTTTTTTTCTTCCTTTGGCTTTTGTATACAGTTCATTTGGACAGAATCAATGTCATCCCATCAGAACCTGAGACCAGATTCAGATCTGAGCTCCAGTTCTTGCAAGGGCTTGTCTGTTTCTAATTCACCCTTATGCTCTTTCAGAATCTCACAGGAAGTGTTGAGTGTTTACTGAGCCCCTCCTTTTTGGGATGCCTTAAACTCAAATTTTTATTCCCCTAGTTCTGTGAGGGTAAAGAAAATTTTGTTCACCTTCTCAGCTTCTTATTTGTTGTTTATCATTTCCTTTTTTTTATTTTTTTTATAAAGATTTTATTTATTTATTAGAGAGAGAGAGAGAGAGAGAGCAAGCACAGGCAGACAGAGTGGCAGGCAGAGGCAGAGGGAAAAGCAGGCTCCCCGCCAAGCAAGGAGCCTGATGCGGGACTCGATCCCAGGACGCTGGGATCATGACCTGAGCCGAAGGCAGCTGCTTAACCAACTGAGCCACCCAGGCATCCCTGTTTATCATTTTCAAAACTGGCAATTTGCCCAGAGGGAAAAGTGCCCTAAGTTCTGGAATTACCCTCTTGGTTTCCTTTTTCTCTTTAAATCTTACAAATCTCACAACTTCTCACTGTCTTGGTAGTTCTTTGAGACCAACATTTATTTCAAATATATATTTTAAAACATTGTGTCCTTCTTTTTGTTGTTCTCAATAGGATAGCTATTCTGAAGATATCCTTGAAGTGGAAACTGTTTTTTCCCTCTATTCATATAAATATACACAGAAAAAAGACTCAAAGCATTTGGATTTTTTGTAGGAATATGGATGCTTTTGTTTTCTTTTTTACTTGTGATGTATATGTTTTCTGGAAAGAGCATAGACTGGTTAGATTTACTAAAATTAACATATATAAATACGACATTAAAATAAGTATATCATAAGACAATAGTAGCAGCATTTGTTTGTTTAAAAATAAAAGATCCTTAAAGAAAATCACCCATAATCCCCTTTCTAAATTTACCTTTTTAATTTCTAGTCTGTGCCTTTATTTCATGTATGGATATAACAGTGCACATGTTTAATGAGTGTTCATAACAGTGAATTTTAATAATATACTTTGGAAAAAAATAGCCTTCATATATTTTTTCTAATAATGTCTTTCTAATTCTGGCCCAACAGTTTTTCATTCTTTGCTTAGAACTAAAAAGATCAGTACATTTATAGATTTCTTGTTCTACCCAACAGGTATGTAGTTAAAATGTTGAATAAAATGGTTAAAAGTATTAATAGCACTATAAAATGTAAGTGGTATCTTTCTGCAAAATTTTTTTTCTTTCAGATCAGAAGCGGCATGGGAGAATTTTGCCATAGAATATCATATTTGACGTTGCCAGCCTTTAAAAGCTTTCTTTCAGCCTGGCTAGATTATATATGCTCTTTATTTGAAATCCATTTATCAAACTCTAGATGTATTTCCATTCTGAGAACAATGCTTATGTCTCATTAATGGTGACAGTATTGGTCTTTAATAATACTAGACTCTGATGAGTTGAAATCTTTTGATGATATCACTATTATCACTTATAAACTTTTGGAAAAGACAAATTATTAGTCAGATTCACTTTATTATCATTATGTTTACAGGCATCTTAACAAAATTCATGGCAATATAAAAGGAAGTTAAAATTTAATCAAAGACTGCCATTAAAGATGGAAGAATTCCAACATTTTTTTTAGTTAGGTGATAAGTAGGTGAGTATAAGAAATAAAAAATGGGTTTTGTTCTCTGAAATAAAAAGTTTCAGACATTAGTGAACATTAGTAAACTGGAAGACAATTTTCTTTGAAAATGATACTAGTAATTCTTGGTACATTAAAACATCAGTCATATTATGGAAAAAACAAAGGGCCAGATATCCACTCTTGGCCGGATATCCACTTTCTTGAAAATGTAGTGACTTTAAATTATGTAGTGAATTTTACTTTTCTGAATGGTTCCAGTAAGGAACTCATAATAGAATGCTGGCTCTGGAAACTTACTCAGAGTTCATAAAATCCTAACCTTTTCATTTTCTGGATGAGACTCAGGAGGTTTTTTTTTGTTTTTTTTTGTTTTTTTTGGACATCTGATTGGTGGGCAATTTCATGAAAACTCCTAGAATAGTAGTTAGCCTTGAGCAAATGTTCTATAAATGTTATTTTTCCTTTTTCCTAGAATGCAGAAACCTAGTTTCCCCATTCTTGGGATAAGCATATCATGACCGTTTATTGTATTAATCATCTAATCTGTGATAAAAAGCAACCCCCCAATCTCAGTGGCAAATAACAACAAAGATTTATTTCTTCATCCCATTGCATGTCCTCTGAGGATGGTAAGCTTGAACTTATCACTATAGATGCTGGTTGCCTG
>ML108062.1:0-25379 GCA_003697995.1 Taxidea taxus jeffersonii
AAAAAAAAAAACACAACACAAAACATTCTACTAAACAATGGTTGGGTCAACCAAGAAGTCAAAGAGGAAATAAAAAATATATGGAAAAAAATGAAAATGAAAACACAGCATTCCAAAAGGTTTGGGATGCAGATAAAGCTGTTCTGAGAGATGTTTATAGCAATACTGGCCTACCACAAGAAGGAAGAAAAATCTCAAATAACTTAATCTTACACCTAGAAACGCTAGAAAAAGAACAACAAACAAAACGAATATAAGTAAGGAAATAATAGAGATCACAGCAGAAATAAATGCTATGGAAACTAAAAACAAAGACAAAACAAAGCAAAACAAAACATTAGAACAAATCAGTAAAACCAGGAGCTGGTTCTTTGAAAAGATCAAAATCAATAAACCTTTAGCCAGATTTAAAAACAAAGAGAGAGAGTGAGAGTACTCAAATAAACAAAGTCACAAATGAAAGAGGAGAAATAACAACCAACACCACAGAAATACAAAGGATTATAAGAGATTATTATGAAAAATTATATGTCAACACACTGAGCAATCTAGAAGGAATGGATAAATTCCTAGAACTATATAACCTACCAAAACAGAATCAGAAAGAAATAGAAAATTTGAACAGATCAATTATCAGCAATGAAATTGAATTAGTAATCAATCCAAAAAAACAAAAGTCCAGGACCAGAGGGCTTCATAGATGAATTCCACCAAATATTTAAAGAGTTAATACCTATTCTTCTCAAACTATTCCAAAAAATGGGGGAGGAGGGTTTCAAATTCCTTCTAGGGGGCCAGCATTACCTGGATACCAAAACCAAGTAAAGACACTACAAAAAAGAAAACTACAGGCCAACATCTCTGATGAACATTAGTGCAAATATCCTCAACAAAATATTAGCAAATTGGATCCATAAATATGCTTAAAAAATCATTCATCACAATCAATTGGGGTTTGCTCCTGGGATTCAAGGATGATTGATTATCCACAAATCCATCAACACAATACATCATATCAATAAGAGAAAGGACAAAAGCCATATGATCATTTCAATAAATGCAGAAAAAGCTTTTGACAAAGTACAACATCTATTCATGATTAAAGCCCTCAACAAAGTAGGTTTAGAGAGAACATACGTCAACATAATAAAGGTTATATTTGAAAAAGCCACAACTAACATCTTGCCCAATGTGAAAAAGTGATAGCTTTTACTCTGAAATGAGGAACAAGACAAGGATGTCCACTGTTTACCACTTTTATTCAACATATGCTGGAAGTTTTAGAAACAGCAATCAGAAGGAAAAAAAATAAAAGTCAGTCAAATTGGTAAGGAAGATGTAAAATTTTACTATTTACAGATGACATGATACTATCTATATACAGAAAATCCTGAGACTCCACCAAAAAAACTACTAGAACTGGGATCCCTGAGTGGCTCAGTGGGTTGAGCCTCTGCCTTCAGCTCAGGTCATGATCTTAGGGTTCTGGGATCAAGCCCCGCATTGCTTCCCCCTCTCTCTCTGCCTGCCTCTCTGCCTACTTGTGATCTCTCTCTGTCAAATCAATAAATAAAATCTTAAAAAAAAAAAAAACTACTAGAACTTATCAATGAATTCAGTAAAGTTGCAGGATACAAAATCAATATACGAAATCCACTGTTTCTATACACTAGTAATAGTAACACAGAGAGAAATTAAGGAAACAATCCCATTTACAGTGGCTCCAAAATAATAAAATACCTAGGATTAAAGTTAACTAAGAATGTGAAAGACCTACTATGGAAATTATAAAACACTGATGAAAGAAATTGAAGACAGCACCAAGAAATGGAAAGATATTCCATGTTCATGGATTAGAAGAATAAATATTGTTAAAATGTCCAAACTACCCAAAGCAATCTGCACACTTATTGCAATCTTTATCAAAATACCAACACCCCTTTTCACAAAACTGAAACACATGTTCCTAAATTTTGTATGGAATGACAAAAGACTGAATAAAAAGCAATCTTGAAAGAGAAGAACAATACCAGAGGTATCACAATCTCAGATTTCAATGTTCAATGTACAGTTTATTTCAATAAGCTATAGTAATCAAATCAGTATGGTACTGGCACAAATATAAACACATAGATCAATAAAACAGAATAGAGAGCCCAGAAATCAACCCACCATTTTTGGTCAATTAATCTTCAATAAAGGAGTCAGGAATATGTAATGGGAAGAAGACAATTTCATCAACAAATAGTGTTTGGAAAACTGGACAGCTACCTGTAAAAACTGAAACTGGACCACTTTCTTACACCATATACAAAAAATTAGCTCAAGATGGATTAAAGACCTAAGGTGAAACCTGAAACCATAAAAATCCTAGGGGAGAGCACAGGCAGTAATTTTTCTGACATCTAACATACCAACCTTTTTCTAGACATGTTCTCCTGAGGCTAGGAAAAGAAAAGCAAAAATAAACTATTGAGACTATATAAAAATAAAGCTTCTGCACAGAAAAGGAAATAACCAGCAAAACTAAAAGGCAACCTATAGAATGAGAGAAAATTGCAAATGACCTGTTTGATAGATTGTACTAATGATTTTTTACATATATATAAAGTTATACAACTTAACACCTAAAAAGCCCCACACACCAATTAAAAAATGGGCAGAAGACATAAGCAGATTTTTCTCCAAAAAAGACATACAGATGGCCAACAGACACATGAAAAGATCTCAACATCACTTATAATCAGGGAAATACACCTCAAAAGCACAATGTGATATCACCTCACACCTGTCAAAACGGCTAAAATAAAAAACTCCAAAGTACAAGTGTTGGCAAGGATGTGGAGAAAAAGGAAACTTCACACAGTGTTGGTGGGAATGCAAAGTGGTGCAGTCATTGTGGAATAGTATTGATGTTCCTCAAAAAATTAAAAATAGAATTACCATATGAACCAATACTACTACTGGGTGTGTACCCAAAGAATATGAAGACACCAATTTGAAAAGTTAAGTGCACCCCTATGTTTATTACAGCATTGTTTACATTTACAAGAACCAAAATATGGAAGCATCCCAAGTGTCCATTGAAAGATGAATGGATTAAGAAGTGGTATATATACACAATGGAATATTGCTCAGCCATAAAAAAAAAATGGAATCTTGCCATTTGCAACAACGTGGATGGATTCAGAGGATATAATGCTAAGTGAAATAAGTCAGAGAAAGACAAATACCATGTGATTTCATTCATATATGAAATTTAGGAAGTAAAACCAGTGAAATAAGAAACACAAACCAAAAAACAATCTCTTAACTATAGAGAACAAACTGGTGATTACCAGATGGGATATGAGTGGAGGATGGATGAAATTGATGAAGAGGATTAAGAATACCCTTATCATGATAAGCACTGAATTTATATATTTTTATAAATTTATTTTATTTTATTTTTTATTTTATTTTATTTTATTATTTTATAAATTTATAAATTTATATAATTGTTGAGTCACCATATTGTTCACTGAAACTAATATAACACTATATGTTAACTGAATTATAATTAAAATTTAAAAATAATTTAAAAAATAAGAGAACTGCTAAAAAATTGTCTTAATTTGAAATGTCTGATTTGAAATATCTTACAAAATGTTCAGTATGCTCCATGAACATCTACATCCCTTCCTCAATTAAAATTGGAGACATTTACTTGGATTCATGTTTAGCTTAATATAAGTACAGATAGTTAAATATGGAAATATTTATAGATACATGCAGGAAATTCACTGAGAATTTTTAGTTATTACTTTACGTTTATTATAAATTCTTGATTTGTTGTATCTTAAGTTTCATAGGAAATGCCGGAATACATTAAGCTATGAAAAGTTTATAATATATATATATATATATATATTATAAACTTATATATATATATATGAATGAATATGTCCTTTTTATTTTGTTCCTCCCAAGCTGATTTCATTTCTATGTCATTATCATTGGGATTTTAATTCCATTGTTAATTATTTTTAAATTAGTAAATGTATTGAACTTAATAATTCCAGCAGGTTTTGTTTGCTTGTATTTCTTTTTTTAACTCTTTTTAATATAATCATTTTGAAAATATGAGAATAAATTTTCTACTAATTCATTTTAATGGTTAGTATATTCGTGCGGTTTTGCATGTTTGGAAACAATTTTATGTTGCCTTTATTTGCAATGAATAGGTTGACTGCATATAAAAGTATAGATTTATAGACTTTTTTCCTCAGAGCTTTGATGAGATTGCTTGAATGTCTTCTTATAGCCAATTTGCTGATAAGAAACCTGTTAACAACCAATTCAAGCTTCTATTTAGATAATCAATTTTTCTCTACAGAGGTGTATATTGTATATAAAATTAATGTTTCTTTTCATTATTTCCATGCAGTGTTGAAAAATGCTATTTTATTTTAGTTTGGGTTATAGTAGAGGTATGCTTACAGATCTATGTGATATTTACCCTAGTACATTTTGTAAACACAAGCTATGTCCCATCATTGTTGCCTTTTGTTTTTGCTACTTTAAATAAACCCCCTCCTAGTACTGCTACATATGCTGTTGCCACCCACTAAACATACATGAGGTCTATCTAATATTTAATTTATTAAAAAATAGGTCCCAGAGCTCTTTCTAGGACACCTGACAATGTTGTGATGACTCTAAATCCTATAAAGCCAGCCTAAAAAAATCACCAAAACTTATCTATTGTGAGACTTGTAACATGTTATGGGAATGGTTTTTCTGCCTACAAAAGTGCCCTACTAGTAAATGGAACCTAGGAAAGAAAAGAAATAACAGGGCTGATTCCATTCACATTGTGGCTTCACCTGACAGACACATCCATTTGGTAACTTTCTTATTCTGGGGATTTTCAGAGATACCATGAATATATTTTTAAAGGGGCCATGATGTCAGGTGGTAGTAGTGCTGAGAGTGTCACTAAAATTTGGGAATTAAAAGTGAATATGATCTTGGAATGCCTGGGTAATTTGCCCAGTTAAAACATCCATGATCCCAGAATTCTAGGATCAAGCCCTGCATTGGGTTCCCCACTCAGCAGGGAGTCTGCTTCTCCCTCTGCCCCTCCCCCTGCTTGTGCTCTCTCTCTCTCTCTCTCTCTCACTCTCAGGTAAATAAATAATTTTTTTTTAAGTTACTGTAATCTTAGAAAAAAGTTAATGTGATCTTGTTGGGTGGGAATTTATAGATTAACAAGCAGAAAAGGCTAGAATAATCCATATTGTAATGGATTAAAATTGGAGACATTCATCTGGATTCATGTATAGCTTAATATAAATACAGATAGTTAAATTAAGAAATAGCTATAGATACACGTAGAAACATGAAGTAGTATACACACACACACATTTCTTTGCTCTGTCAGTTGAGAGGGTCTGAATGCAAGGACATATCAGTAGCAAGGAGCATACTCACCACCCTGATCTTGGTTTCTCATGCCAGTCTCTAATCAGAGCCTTGGAGAAATGGCTGGTTCTAGAATAAGAAATGCGTATGATGATACTGGAACTCTTGTAGTGCCATAAAATAAGGAAATTACCAGAAAGCAAAATGGGTGTATCATTGGTGGGAGTATATCCAGGTAGTATACAGAAGTCAACTAAATGAACCTCCACCAAAAACTGAAATAATTTAAAGAAGAAAATACAATAATACCATAGGATAGCCCACAGAATAAAATAAATATCCATGAGTCTTTACTGATACAAAGAATTGAGCAAATAAATAAATGGGGAGAAGAGACAACCTCCTGTGTGTAAGACTTCCCAATAAATTATGTAGATACACCACCCTAAATTGGAAAACAGAACTCCCACCTTCTTTTATTTATTTATTTATTTATTTATTTATTTATTTATTTTTAAGGATTTTATTTGTTTATTTGTCAGAGAGAGTGAGCACAAGCAGACAGAGTGGCAGGCAGAGGCAGAGGGAGAAGCAAGCTCCCTGCTGAGCAAGGAGCCCGATGTGGGACTCGATCCCAGGACGCTGGGATCATGACCTGAGCTGAAGGCAGCCACTTAACCAACTGAGCCACCCAGGTGTCCCCCCTTTTTTTTTTTTACTTTTTTAAAAGATTTTATTTATTTATTTGACAGACAGAGATCACAAGTAGGCAGAAAGGCAGGCAGAGAGAGAGGAGGAAGCAGGCTCCCTGCTGAGCAGAGAACCTGATGCGGGGCTCAATCCCAGGACCCTGAGATCGTGACCTGAGCCGAAGGCAGAGGCTTAACCCATGAGCCACCCAGGCGCCCCAACTCCCACCTTCTTAATCATAGGCTAAATGTAATCACTACTTTATGGAGAGTATAGTACGGGAAGTAGGTGGGGAAGAGAGTTAGGAAAACTTAACAGTGTAGAAACCTGTCAGACACTACTACTTCAGCCAGGTGACTAAGGTCAATATTAAAAGTGCTAAATCATGTTGGTAGTATTTATCTTTGATATGATGTGAGTAACATAACGCTTTTACTTCTGTGGTCTCCCTCCCCCAAACCTGTAATACCAATATAATCATGAGGAAAACATTAGACTAATTTCAGTAGATGGACAGCCTAGTAAAATACCTTACTAGTGCTCCTCAGAACTGTCAAGGTCATCAAATTCAAAGGCAGTCTGAGAAATTGGCACAGGCAAGAGGAGCCTAAGCCAACACGCCAACTAAATTTATCATGGTATACTGAAAGAGATCCTGGAACAGAAAAAGGGCATTCGTTCAAAGCTAATGAAATATGAATGAAATATGGATTTTAGTTAACAATAATGTAGCAAGGATGCCTGGGTGGCTCAGTTGAACATCTGACTCTTGATTTCAGCTTAGGTCACGATCTCAGGGTTATGAGATCAAGCCCGTCCTATGGCTCTGCATTCAGTAGGACTCTGCTAGAGATTCTTTCCCTCTGCCTCTCTCCCCACTGGTACTCCTCTCTCCCTCTTTCTAAAATAAATAAATAAAAATCATAAAAAATAAAATAATGTAGCAATACTGATTCATTAAATGTAACAAATATCCATAGTATTATAAGATGTTAATAATAGAGTAAATTGGATGCTGTGTATATGGGAACTCTCTATACTGTCTTCTCAATTTTCTGGAAACTTGTAAAAAAAATAAGGTCTGTTAAAAAATAAACTTAATTTGATCTGACCTTGATGTCTCTGTTGAATGGAGCTTAGACATGCTGATTATATTTGATTTATTTTAATTGTATAATGGTTTTTAGAGTTCCCATTGTTTCTCTTCTCTTTGCTCTATAAATAGCCTTTGGGCATCAGATTCTGATCTGACTGCTTTCTGAGAATGGCTGAGAAAATTTAATGATTTTATTAGAGTCCTACAGTTCAATAAGGAATTTATAGAGAGAGAGAGAGACTTCCATTGATAGATTTGTTTCTAGTTGAACATATTTATGTGTATGCCTACACAGACTTTGTCCCAGACAAAATTTTTTTTTATTTTACTGACTCTTTGAAGAGGAAGCAACTTTCAAAATGAAGAATGTAGCAGTGCTTTGGAGGTCAGTTGCTCTATGCCATCACATACAGTTGATGCCAGAGGAACTATTTCTAAGGTAGTAAGGGAGAGTTATAAGAGTTCAGATTAACCGAGGAAACTTGGAAAGTCCCCAGGCTCAAAATTTCTCCTCAACACTTTTGGGGAGCCATAGGGATTTAGTAGGCATCTAACCAGCTCTCTGCATAGTGCAAGATTCATGTTCATGGATTTCATATTAAACTGGAATTAAAGTAATATTTGACCCATAGGGCTTATGATTATGATGTGAAAAATATTTTACTACTGTAAAGTGCTCTGCATATGGATATAAATGATTTTTATGTGTAATTTTTATGTGTAATTATCAGAATTCACTGCTTCAAGCCAGTTCGGCTCAGTGTTGGTGAGCTACAACTTTTTAAAAAGCATTTTCTCCTGTTAAGCCAGTCTTCTTTTCCATAATTTGTAATACAAAGCAGGTGATAATGGAGTCCCTTGGGTGTGGGTTCAAAAGCTGGCCCTCCTGCCTACTAGCCAGGATCGTTTCCTTACTGATACATAATGGCGATAATCTCTCCCTTACAGGAATACCATAAATGTAATCACATTTGTAAAAATGTGCCTAGCTCAAGTGCCTCATAAATGATAGCAGTTATTAATATGAGTTTTCCTTTTATGATTGAATGGGTAAGAGTGAATAGGAGTCCCAAGCCTTCCCAGCTTCCTAGTGTCACTTCATAAAAACCTGTCCGAATCTCCATTGTAAAGTAATAAAGATGTAACAAGTGGCATAATTCTGTGCCTCTCATTGTATTTCTCATTCTGGGAAAACATCAGCAAGGAGCCTGAGGGAGGAAACCTTTCTTTAGCAAATAGCAGATGTTTCCTAGTGGAGTCACATCCAGTAAAATGTGGTTCCCCCTGACTGTGAGGACATCAGGCAATTCTGTTAGCATGCAATTATTTTATAGAGACTCCACGTTAAGTAGAAGGAGGATAACCCTGAAGAAAAGTAGGAATCCTTTAATATTCTCCACCTGGAGCCTCTGTGTAGCACTGCTCAGCCTAATCCCTGGACAGCTTCGGTAGATACTATCTACATAGCGCGAGAACTGCACCCTCAGTATCTGAACAGTTCTTTCATGCTGTCTTCACCCACCTGCCAGTTAATGATACTGTCTAATTATCTTTAAGGCAGAATATCTAGATATCTGTGCTTTCATCTTCCCTTCAGTTTTAACTTAGTGAATCTCAGGATAAATATGAGTATATTGTGGACATGATGTTTTTCAAAGGAGGTTTTTTTTTTAATTTTTAAAGATTTTATTTATTTACTTGAGAGAGAGAGAGAAAGAGTGAGAGAGAGACCATGACAGGGGAAGAGGGTCAGAGGGAGAAGTAGACTCCCTGCTGAGCAGGGAGCCTGATGCAGGACTGGATCCCAGGATTCCAGGATCATGACCTGAGCTGAAGGCAGTCGCTTAACCAACTGAGCTACCCAGGCACCCCTAAAGGAGATTTTATTCTAGTGATTTTGACCTTAGGAGCTGGCTTTAAGATTGGTCTTTCTTCCTACCCCACTCCAGTGTTGACAGCCCTGTGTTTCCAGGTGAAAACTCAAGTCACTACCATGTTTACAAATGCTTAGCAGCTCAGCTGGAGTCTTCCATGAAGTATATGTGAGGATCAGATTTAATCACCATTAACATTCATTGAATATAGCAGTTGGTTATTAACAGCGTTTCCACTGTTGGAATGGTCAGCAAACAGTTTGGAATTATATTTAGTTAAAAAGCTATTTTCTTCTAAGATGTTTACCAAGAGAGTGTATTTCACATTAAAAAGAGTTAATTTTCTTTTTCTCAATGATGGTCTTGGCTGCATTAAGTTTTTGCTATGATCTTTAGTTAGTTACTTGTTTTTTCTGGTTTTTTTTTCCTGACTTTCAGTTTACCACGAGGAAATCAGAAATCACAGTTCCAGCTGAAAATCTTTCCTAGAAAAGACTGATTATACTTTCCTGCCATTATTTTATAAAAGGTATAAAACAAATTACATTTGGCCACCTAAAATGTTTTCCCGGTAATTTTATAGTAATTTAAAACAGAGCCCAAAGTAACCTTATGGGAGTCCCAGTACTCAGTGTAGCTTTGATCTTTGTTTATAGGTCATTCAAGTAACAAAGGCAGAGCTGCTTTCTAAGACCAGTTCGTTAAATTAATAACTGGGCGCCCTTTAGCACAGTGCCTAGAAGCAACTCCATGTCTTAATAAATGGCAGCTCAGATTATTTCTTTATTCCTTTATTCTCACATATTCTACCTTCTTGCCATCAAATGTCCCATGTATAGAGGAGTAACTCATTAAAATATTAGCAAATTAGGACACATTTTTAATTAATTAATTTATTTATTTTTAAGATTTTATTTATTTATTTGTTATAGAGAGAGAGAGAGAGAGCGAGCACAGGCAGACAGAGTGGTAGGCAGAGGCAGAGGGAGAAGCAGGCTCCCTGCCAAGCAAGGAGCCTGATATGGGACTCGATCCCAGAACGCTGGGATCATGACCTGAGCCGAAGGCAGCTGCTTAACCAACTGAGCCACCCAGGTGTCCCAAATTAGGACACATTTGAAAGAGAAATAAGATCACGAGTTCTGAAAGAAAACAGATAAGAACAGTAATATATATATATATATATACATATGCGTATATATATATATATTTAAAGATTTTATTTATTTATTTGAGAGATAGAGGGAAGGGCAGAAGCAGAGTCCCCACTGAGCAGGAGCTGTACTCAATCCCAGGACCCCAGGATCATGATCTGAGCTGAAGGCAGATGCTTAACCAACTGAGCCACACAGGTGCCCCAGGACAGCCATATTTCTTGAAAATTATATATTTTCTTTTTTTTTTAAAGATTTTTATTTATTTATTTATTTGACAGACAGAGATCACAAGTAGGCAGAGAGGCAGGCAGAGAGAGAGGAGGAAGCAGGCCCCCTGCCAAGCAGAGAGCCTGATATGGGACTTGATCCCAGGACCCTAGGATCATGACCTGAGCCGAAGGCAGAGGTTTTAACCCACTGAGCCACGAAGGCACCCCAAAAATTATCTATTTTCACAGATTTATCCAGTTAGGGTCCCACATAGCCAGGACCCTAGTGACAAAGTACAATGAAGAGAATGGAGATATCAAGTATGAACAATACCAGTAATAGAAATAAAATAGGTCAAAAGTCAGCAGAGACTTGCTGGTTTATCTGGGGCTGACCAATTTTAAAATAGATTTTAAAAAGAAAGGAATTGTGGTGTGTGTATATTTTGTGGGAAGGAAGGAAAAAGGGAAAAGTAGATTATAGATGGTATAATTTTCAAAACTTGCCAGTCAGTCATTTTATGGTAAACACTAAGGGTACATTTTTTTTTTTAAATTCTGAGACATGCTACAGCATAGAAAACATAGAATATACTCTCCAAATACAAGATAAGTATTTTGATTAGAATTTGCCTTTATATTATTTTGGCTTTGATTGTACCTTGTTAACGTTCTCAGCTCTATTCTCAATGCAAAAGTTTACTTCCAAGCTTTATTTATTTTTTATTTTTTTTAAAGATTTTATTTATTTATTTGACAGAGAGAGATCACAAGTAGGCAGAGAGGCAGGCTGAGAGATAGAGGAGGAAGAAGGCTCCCTGCCGAGCAGAGAGCCCGATACGGGGCTCAATCCCAGGACCCTGGAATTATGACCTGAGCCGAAGGCAGAGGCTTTAACCTACTGAGCCACCCAGGCACCTCTACTTCTAAGCTTTATATAAAATATATTAACAGTGTATATTTTCTTAAGTATTTAAAAGTGTTTCCTTTAAACAGGCATCATGATTTATTTCAAGTCTGCCTTCCTTCCATGCTACTTTGTCCTATACTATACATATATAGTATATACATATATATATACATATACATATATACATATATAGTGTGTGTATGTTTGTGTATACATAAGTATTTTAAAAATTCTGTCTGGAAACATTTGCCTAAATGTTTCTTTTTAAACAAAATACACAGATCTGATAAAAGGAGTCATGTGTCTCTCTTTTTTGCAAGGAACTCATATAAAAGTATAAATTATGATTTATAACCACTGAAAGTGGGATTTAATTTTATTCTGACCTTTTGAGGCAATGTAATTTGCCTTTTGATCTCAATTACCAGTAAAAAAGGAAAAAGGAACACCCTTTTGTGACATTTTTTGGGAAAATGGAAACATGTCAAAAACTGAGAAAGTGCTAATGTTAGAAAAGTAATAAATTAAGCAATATATGGTAAAGTAGGTAATTTTGTCATCATTGCTGATACCAGTAACCATGATCTTTTTCAAGAGGCAGATCACTGTAGCCCCATCCTCTAATTCTTCAATTCACAAAATTCATCTAAAAGATGAACTATGATTATATGGGTTCACTGTAGGTAGTTGTATAATACATAGATCTGCCTGCATGTGGAAACCAGGTTCACAGTGGAAATATTGGTGTAACAAAACAGAGGACCGCTAAAGGATTCCAAAAGAATGCCCTTGATTCTGAGTCTCTGTTTTCTATTAGACATTCAGTTCACATTCCTTTTTGCCATGCTCTTTCTTAGGTATTGGAAATGGGTAGTTGAATAAGACTCTGTTACAAAGTCAAAATATAAAGGGGATTGACAGATAATATAAATGATTGATGTGGGAAAAGTCCATGACATGATTCCACTTGGTTTAAGTTTGTTTTCTCAGTTTTGACAGATACATGAATACAGAAAACTATCCACTAAACAAAGTCAACCTAACAATTGCACGATGGATAGCAAATGGCCTCTGCAGCTATGGGGGATGTACTTGGTAATGAAGGGGGATGTGGGGGTGGAGGGAACATGCCTTCTCTAAAGGGGTGACTTTCCCTTGGTATAAAACTTTAGGCCCAGTCATGATAGTATTTTAAGGGAACCAGGAAACCCAGTGTTTGGGGGAAATCTGCTTTTTAAATGTTATCTTTGAATTGTGTGGGTCAAGTAGAGTAAAGCTGTAGGTCATGGCCTACAAGAGGCCAATGAACAGCCACAGAAAACCCATTTAGTCTCTCAAGTTGCTTATGCACCAAAAACTCACTATTTAAATTGTGGTCAGTGGACCAGTGACCAGAGCATCACCTGTGAACTTGATAAAAGTACAGAATCTTGGGCACCTGGGTGGCTCAGTTGGTTGGGCAACAGCCTTCAGCTTAAGTCATGATCCTGGAGTCCTGGGATCGAGTCCCACATCAGGCTCCCATCTCCAAGGGGAGTCTGCTTCTCCCTCTGACCTTCTCCCCTCTCATGCTCTCTCTTACTGTCTCTCTCTCAAAGAAATAGATAAAATCTTAAAAAAAAAAATACAGAATCTCAGGGACACCTGGGTGGCTCAGTTGGAAGAACTTGTGACTCTTGATCTTGAGACCATGAGTTTGAGCCCCATGTTGGGTGTGAGATTACTTAAAACAATTAATAAATAAAATTAAAAAAATACAGAATCTCAGGCTCTATCCCAGGTCTTCAGAGACAGAATCTGCCTTTCAGCAAGCCCAGGGGATTTCTAGGCTCATGAATATTTGACAAGCTCTGTTCTAGAAAAGCATTAAAAAAATTGATTTTTCTCTAAAGGCTGTGACTTTGAATTGTAGGTCCATCCTTTTTTTTTTCTTGTACTTTTCTCATGTCCATTATTGATTATCATTGATACTTGGTATTTCCTAGATAACAGCTCATCTAAACCCTCATGAAAGTAAACCTGAAACCATTACAGGGTGTTTTATTAAATGACTAATGCATACTGTCACATCACATCCTTCCTTTAATTTGATAGAAGGTTTGAGGTTTTTTGGTGGTTTTTTTTTTTTTTGAAGATTTTATTTATTTGAGAGCGTGAGGTGTAGAGAGAATATAAGCAGAAAGAGGGACAGAGGGAGAGGCAGATACCCCAATGGGCAGGGGACCCAATGCAGGACTCAATCCTGGGACTCCAGGATCATGACCTGAGCCGAAGGCAAATGCTTAAGCAACTGAGCTACCCAGGCGCCCCGAAGGTTTAAGTATTTACTGGCATTCTCCATGTAGTCAGAGTTCTGACCTCATTTTCCATTGCCCTTTCTTGCCATTTTGCCTCATCTTTACTTTCTCATATCTCTTACACCCAGGAACAAAGCAGCCTTTTGCTAGCTGGGTCTTGGTTACCCCTTTGTTGACTTTGTCGCAGCAATTCAAATTATGAGTATTATATATTATATATATTATATATGAATAATTAGCAGAGCTGCTACTAAGTATTAATCTGGATATTGTGGCTCTTTATTTTGTTTTATTTCTCCATGAACAGTACTTATAGTTTTTATCAGCTAATCCTGGGTTCCTATTTCCTCTTTTTTTTATTTTATATTGGCATATTATGGACATGTGGGGGGGCCTTGGCAGGTGTGTGTGGGGTATGTATGTAGAAATGTCTGTGCTCATTGGTATTCATGTTGTTCAAAGCACTGTGGGGAGTGTACAATTGTAAGGAAGCCTCCAGAGAGGAAATCTTTGTATTTGTTATGGATTCTACTCTTGTGGAGCTCAACTTGCTATTTTACACACCTTTGCTTCTTCATAGCTCTGTCTCCAAGTAATCCATATCTGACCTAATACTGGAGTGCTTCAGATCACCAATCATTTTTATTATAAGTACCTATTTTCCTATGGCATTTCATTTCTTTTGAGATTTATATTTCATTTATTTCTTAAAACAGCCATTACAGATTGGATAACTCTATTACCATTTCAAAAAAGAAAATAAGATGATTATGGGTGTTAGTAGACTTAGTAGACTAAGACCACACACTCTTGGCCTGATAGTGGATTTCTGGCCCTTGGTGTTTTTGTTTTGTTGTTGTTTTTTTTAAATCATATCATATCAATCTTTCACAACATGATAAAGAAAGCTTCTCATAATACATTTGCATTTTGACTCTCATCAGGCTAGTCAAACCAAACGAATATCATTTTTTATTCAGTTAAAAACATGTGAAATATAAATTAAAGCATAAAGTTATCAGAATTTCCTGACAGATCATACATAACATAAGAGTAAGAGGGTAGTCAAGGATCGCACCAAGGTTTTAGATTGACCAGTTGGAAGGATGTAATTGCTGTGAAATGAGTTGGGAATGAATGCAAGAGGGGAGCCAGTATGGGTGAAGTAGGGATCAGCAGCTCAGTTGTGGAAATGTTAAGTTTGAGATGTGTATTAAGGTTCTTGAGAGAAACAGAACCAAAAGGTATGTATATAATGAGATTTGGTATATGGCACTGGCTCATGATTTTAGGAGTCTGGGAAGTCCCACACTGCCTTCTGCAAGATGGTGACCCAAGTAAGCTCACAGCTTAGTTTGGAAGTCTGAGAGCCAGATGGCCAATGATGGATTCCAGTCTGAGTCTGAAGGCCTGAACCAGGACTGCTAAGGCAGAAGATCTGTGTCCCAGCTTAATCAGTCAGGCATAGAGTGAATTCAACCTTCCTCTCCCTTTTTGTTCTATTCAGGCCATCCACTTAAAGGATTAAGTGATGCCCATCCATGTTGGGGAGGACCATCAACTCAAAATATCACTCTTATATTCAAAACAAACTCTCAAAAAACAAAACAAAACAAAAAACAAACTCTCATATTGTCTTTGGGAAAACCCTCACAGACACACCCAGAAATAATGTTTTAACAGATATCCGGGCATCTCGTGACTCCATCCATCTGACATGTAAGATTAACTATCACAAGATACTTTTTGGATACCCAAGTAGTGATATTGGGTTAGGAGCTGGAAATAGGCATCTGGACTTCAGGGGGAGGGTGAAAACTATAGTTAATCGTTTTGGAGTAATAACGTATGAGTAGTATTTAAAGCCATGAAGTCTGATGAAATCTCCAAGAGAGAGTGTAAATTGAAAAGAGAATAGGTTTAGATACTGAAACTGGAGGAATATCAACGTGTAGGGGACATAGAGAAGAGGAAAAAACATTAGTGGAGACCAAGAAACAGCAGCCAGGCATACAGAAGGAAAACCTAAGAATGTGTTATCCTGGAAGCCAAGTGAAGAAGGGGCTCAGGGAGCAAAACACGATGAGATATATCAAAAGTTGCTGACAAGTCAAGTAGATGAGAACTGAAAATTGGCCAGTGAATCTAACACTTGGAAGTCATTACTAACCTGGACAAAGGCAGTGTATTGGGATGGCTGGAAGATGGGGTCATAAAATACACTGGCCAGGGCTTTATGAAGTTTAAATTCTGGAGACTCAGGTTGATTTGTCCAAAGCTTCTTGAAGAAACAGATTTGAACTGATTCTTCCTGATGGTTTAATGTGAGTTTTGGAGCAGGGAAGGGTATAAAGTCTAAAATTTTAATAACGTTTGAATCACCAAGTGAGGCATATTTTATGTGTTCAAAATTTCAAAATCTGTATACTTTTTTCAAAACAAACTGTTCATTCACTAGCTACCAGAGACCCCTGGTAACTAGGGGTCAACTAGGCAACTTACTTTCTATTCCTCATATCTCTTTTTCTTCCGTGTGTTCGAATAATTCCTTGGCTATGTACTAATTCTCTTTCTTTTCTTCCACTACTCTTGAAATCTTGACCATCTTTTTGCTCCTTTCACCTCCAAATATGCTAAATAGACTTCTCAGTAAAAGAGTCTATTTTGTTCTCATCTGATTTCTTTTAGTTTAGAATCTACCTAAGATTTCCATACAGGATGGCCCTGGTATCTGCCTCTTTGCTTCTTTTTTTTTTTTTTTTTTACTTTATTTAAGCTTTATTTAAACATATGATGTAACCCCACCACCCTCACCCAACCCCTCTTCCCCCCACCCCCCTCAGTTTGTTTCATGACATTAAGAGTCTCTTTTGGTTTTTCTCCCTCCCGATCCCATCTTCTTTCATTTTTACTTTTCCTACCACCTTAACTCCCACCCCCGTTGCATCTCCACTTCGCCTCTTTGCTTCTTTATGGAAAGAGAACCTGGCAGTCATATTGTTTGATTCATTTGATCTTTTTCAGAGTGCCATCCTTATCTCTGCTCTCACAACCTAGTCATCTTGAGAGCAAGAAAAGTAAAAAATTTTGGTTATAAAGGAAATTAAACAACATAATGTCAGCAGCTGAAAAATCTACCTGAGTCCAGCATGGAAAATTAAGCTCATTGGAAGATTGTTCCCTCTGTATAATTCCCCAAATCTAGACTATCTTTGTCATAGATCATTGCTTCTCTTGTTCTCTGAGTCAACCATAATTGTTTGTTTGTTTTGCTATATTCCTTGTCTCTGCTTCACATTCTGATTTAGCTGAAGCTAAATTTCCGCCATTTTCAGCTGAGCTACCCTAGTTCCTTAAGGCGGAAGCTTCTCTTCCTTTGTTTCTGTTTGGAGTCCCTTGGTTTGCATGAATATGCAGCTCTGAAATTCTCCAGTAATGTATTTCTGAGTGCCACATAGAGGAGCCCTCTGGATTTAGCAATACTCATCCACCATATGCATATACATATGGTGCCAGGAGAAGAAAAGTTGGAGCTGGATAGTAAGTGATTTCATCATAACTGTCCTTACCTTTATTCCTATCTCTGAAACAAGTGATTCATATTTGTAATGTTATTTCTGGCATTATATGTTGGTTGTTTTAAGTGGCTTTAAAAAATTACCTCTGAAATTTTGACTTGATATTTTATTGATGGAGAGATTTCTTTGAATTATCTTTCTTACTTAATCTGCTTTAATTAGGATGGTGCTACATCTGAAATTGGCTTTTGGACAATGGTGCTTACTCTGTGAATTGGTCTAACTAAATTAGTTCCACAACACTGGTAATTTGACTAGCTGATCAGCCCTTAGATTGAATGAACCATTTTGTTGTTTTTACATTGTGTAGACCATGAAATGGGGGCTATGAAGAATGCAGTAAAGATTATCCCAAAAGGTAGGTGGTCATGAAAACCAAGTGAAGAGGGAATAGAAAGACACAGGAGTACTTATTAAATTTACTTTAGAACTACTGCCATATTTCCTTAATTTTTTCCTATCTTATTTTGTGCTTAGAGCCAAAAGTTGTTGTCATGACTATTTCACTATACTTCTCTCTACTCTAATTTTCCTTCTATACTTTATCTGCACAAGAGTCGATATATGTTTTCCTTCTGTGCTGGTTTTGCCATATGGCTGCATTAGTTTGAGCAAGCACCTTATTTTTAAAATACTAAGAAAAAGGTCTTTAAAAAAAGTATAAATTCAATGCACAAATCAAGGAATGAAAAGTTCTTTTCATATTTACTGCTCAGTGATAGTAAAGTTAATATGCTCTTCCCCTGATCTCTAAATACCTTTGGATGTTTCTGAAATTATTTCATTAAAAACTCACCTTTTGGCATAACAAAATGTTACCTATGTTATCTTTAAATGCCAACTAGAATCTGAAAATTCAGATTTAAGATGAATAAATGTAGTATGAGCTGTAGAAACTACTTTGGGGGAAAACTCCCAAAATATATAATTTCTATTTATTTATTTATTTATTTATTTATTTATTTATTTATTTATTTTACTGGTAGTGTACAGGTGGGAAGAATGGTTTTCTTTTCTATACATGTCTTTATATAGCCAATGAATCATTTTGTTAGAAGGAAATTCTCTTTATATTTAAGATCATTTCCTCAAATACTATACTTGTAGGAGGGGAAAAAAAGTACCATATAATTTTAAAAGTAGAGAGGCTTTCAAAATGTGTAAGTCAAATTATAAGATGGTAAAAACCTGGAAAACTTGAATGATTTGTCCAGATTTGGTGCCATAACAGTTTTCATTTTTTTTCCTTTTTCACATCAACTTTTAAATACACTCAGCTTATATTTTCAGTTTATGTATTCAGTTACATATTTATATCCTGGAATTCTATTTCCTCATTTAATGCATTTTCTCACTCTTGGAGGTTTTTTGAATTAATTGTAATGCAACTCAGACTCTAGAAATAATATGTTTATCATTTACAGCAATAGTAATTATTTCATTGTTTAATAAAAACTATATTAACTGTGTCTGGCCAAACCCATAAAAATGTAAATACAAATATTACCACAGTGATTTACTTTTTCAAAATTATTTTTTAAATTTTTTATTTACTCATTTCAGTAATCTCTTCACTCAGTGTAGGGTTTGAACTCATGACCCCAAGAAGAAGAGTTGCATGCCCTTCTTACTGAGCCAGCCAGGCGTGCCTATAGTAATTTACTTTTGTGTTTTGATCACAAAGGAAACTTTCTGAGCTAACTGGAACATTTGGATTGCTATTAAATACTAGAGTACAACTGTCATGAATGCCTGTTGGCTTCCTTCACTTCTGTGAGTTCTTATCCCACAGTCTACTGGGTAGGTAGCATGCCATGAACCTTGCCCACTCTGGTCCCTTTTGATTAGATAAAGGGTGGACTTTTGGTCCAAGCTATGCCAATTTATTTCTTCTGCCTAGAAATTGCAGACCATGAGTGTAAGTAGTTAACTATACGTATTGAATATTAGCTCAGAAATATCAAATCTGGATTTGCTATGGACATGCAGAACAGAGGAAGCCAATTTAGCCCCACTGGCGAAGAATGACGTGGGGAAAACAGGCATGAAAGACATTAGAGACAGAGACAGAGAGATAGGAGAAGAGAGGAGGGGAGGGGAGAAAGAGTGGGGAAGAGAAGAAAGGAAAGAGTAAGCTTTTTTCCCCAAGGGCTTTCTGATTAATTTCAGTTACCTGTTTATGGGTTTTCCAGATCCAGCACACTGCCCTTAGAACAGACAAACCTCTGAATCTTCAAAATAAGCTCCCTTTTCAGCTAAATCTTTGCATAAGTTTATATCTATTGCAATCCACATAAATCAGGATGACCATCAGTACTGCCAGGAGGGAATGCTTTCTGGAGTATTGGGCTAGGTTTAAAGGATTCAAAAATAATCTTGAAGCAGTGTAGCAGAGTATTAAAACTCTGAGCCAGACAACCTGGGTTCAGATCCGATCTCTACCACATACTAGGTGTCTGATTTGGACAATTTTTTTTTGTTTTTTACCTCTTTTTCTGTGTAAGGTAGAATAAAAATAGTGTCTACTTCACAGAGTTGTTGTGAGGACTTAATGATTTAATTCATATAAGGGCTCACATGAATGTTTGGTTCACAGGAAATCTATCTAGGTGTTAGCTATTAAACTATTATTATTTTATAACATTTTATTAGCTGGGAGTAAAGTAGCTAACGCTATATAACTTTAAGGAGAGTAATTCTTTTCACAGTGCTGAATAGCTAAATAAAGTTCGTGGCCTGTGTATTGAACACAGTGATTGCCACATAATTTTTTTCCATAATATTCTGGAAAGCCAAAAATAAACCACCCCATGTAGAAACTATAGAATTGTGGTTAACAGTGGTTTTTGACATATTTTCTTATATTTTATTCTCATTTTAAAATAAAGTGAGGTTTTGTATGTAAGTAGCAATCACAGATTATATGTTTATTTGTCAGCAGGATGTTTCAAGATAACTTATTTTCAGAATTACTTGTTTCCACATAGACTACTAATTACATATTGGAAAATATACATAAATAATAAAATTGCCATGTTGTAAATATAATATAAAACCAACAGCATAGCATATGCATCTAGAAAGTATTGAAGCTGACATATTGTTTACGACTTCTTATGGGCTAAATATATTGTGTTTCACTGAAAGCTGGCAAGTCTTTATTTAGTTAGTTATTTAAGAAATACAAAATGTTTTCCAAGTGGGCATCACTTATCAGTATATACATAAATGTGTTTGTTAGAGGAAGAAGAAACAATGAAACAAATATTTTTAAGAGAGAGATACTGCAACTTAAAATATATTACATATATATATATATACACACACACACGTGTGTGTGTGTGTGTGTGTGTGTGTGTGTGTGTATAAAATTACAATAGGTTCTTGTTATTCTATGGCTTCTGGTGCCTAAATAGTTTTTGAGATTGGATCAGTTTCATTTTATAATAGTATTTGGATTTTATACTCTTTTTCTGAAAATAGTATTCATCATAAAAATGTATGCTTTCCTTTGATAACTGGCTTGGATATAGCTAAATGACCTTGATTAATAGATGGATTTTTCCACTGTCTTACTATTCACAAATATTTCAGAGAAACACTCAGCTTACCATTCTAATAGATTTTTCTCCTTTGCATACTTTATATATCAGATTGCTCCTTCTGTTTAATAACAACATTTTACTCTTGCCTATGAAAATAGGTTGAACAGTTTGTATTTAAAGAACTTGAAAGTAAAAACAAACCATAAATTCCATAGTTCAGTGGAAAGAACATAGATGTGAAAATAGGCAGACTGGATTCAAATAATGACCTTTTGTTGTTTGACACTGCTCAAGCTACTGAAGTTTTGTTAGTTGCTGTTCCCTTATCTGTAAAACTGGGGTAATAATATCTGCCTTGTAGTTTCACTGTGAGCATTACATTAGACGCTGAATATAAAGCCCCTAATATAAGTCCTAGCATGTAACAAGTGCTCAAAATGTGGCTACAGTTGTTACAAGATTTACATGTTTAGGTATAGGATTTTACAACAGTTTGATCATTAAAGATGACATAAATTTTAAAATAGGAAATAAAAATCAGTAAATGTGGATCAGAACATATGTGGCTGAAAATTTTTCAAGGACGTTATTCTTTCTTAATTTTGGTAGAACATCAGTTCAATTTAGAAAGGACTGTTTCCATCTATATAATGACTGTTCCAACCTGGTCAAGGTTGATCAGCGTAAATAGTGATAGAAGGAAGGAACCCTAGAGATGCCAACACAGTGTGTAAAAAGAGAAATCCTATGATAAGGATATTTTGGTACTACCTGCTAGAGTTTGTAGTCACAGAAGGAAAAGCAAGCCAGCCTGTTAGTTCTCTTTTAAGCAGAAGTAGTTCTTTTCTGGAAAATTTTATTGGTACCCACAACATACTTATGTCTTTTAAAAATCAGCTACTGGGACACCTGGGTGGCTCAGCTGGTTAAGCGGTTGCGTTCAGCTCAAGTTGTGATCCCAGTGTCCTGGGATCAAGTCCCACATCAGGCTCCTTGCTTGGCAGGGAGCCTACTTCTTTCTCCCTCTGCCTCTGTCTGCCACTCTGTCTGCCTGTGCGCTGTCTCTCTCTCTCTCTCTCTCTCTCTCTCTGACAAATAAATAAATAAAATCTTAAAAAAATCAGCTACTGGCATGAAGTTCAGTCACCTTTTGTAAGCATCACCCATTCTCTAATTTGATTCAATGGAAATGGAGAATTTACTTTCCTTTTTTCTCATACAAATAATTTTTCATGAATACCTCAGATATTGTAGAATAATTGCCTCAGTTTAAGATTTTTTTCATTAATTTATTTCAGAGAGTGCATGTGTGCAAGCAGGGGAGGGGAGGTGGGAGAGGGAGAAGCAGACTCCCCGCTGAGCAGGGAGCCTGAGTCCCAGAACCCTGAGATCATGACCCCAGACCAAGGTAGATGCTTAACTGACTGAGCCACCCAGGCGCCCCTAATTGCCTCAGTTTTTATGATTTATCACAGATTCTATGGAAATGATTGAACTAGGCTCAGAGTCTGTAGTTACAAGCACATTTTTAAAGGTATCACAGTTTAATCATACAAAAATGAATGCTTAAAAATGGGCATAGTATACCTTTCCCCTGGTGGAATAGATACCTTTAGGGACTAAGATAGATAATCATATTTAAGAAATCATTTAAATGTCTCGCTGGTTGTCCTTCTTGAGACCTCTTTACAATGTTCTTATGATTTTTATTTTAAGGTTCTTTTTAGAATTGTACTATTTTATTATTAAAGCCTTCTTAGCCTATGCTCTACAGGGAGTTTAATGATAGAGGAAATTTGGGGTATTATGTTTAACAGATTGCTAAAAATTTATTATAATCTAAAACTCTCTCTTGCGTATGCATGTTTATGTTTGCCCTGAACTTCAGCAACCTGCTATCATCTTGCCACAAGAAGCATTAAATCCTCCTATCTGGGAAACTGCAGTTCCAACAACTTGCTCTACATGTGAAATGAGTGACACAGAAAGCCCAGGACACCCAAAAAAATGACCTCTGTGGAAAAATAGAGCTAAAAGCACACAGGCTGTGCCCTATAAATGTGTTCAGTATGTTCCCTGAGAGTTCAGAAAGAAAATGTGCAATTCCTCCAAGGCCATGTTGCTTGAAAGCTGGTGAATGGAAAAAAAAAAAAACAAAAAACAAAACAAAACAAAAAAACAAAAAAAGAGAAATGGTAAGTAAACCTTGGAGAGAAAGCCAGAGAGCTACATAGTAAGGATACAGATAGATGCTAACAAGTAGAGACAAACGACAAAAGAGGTAGAAGGAAAAACCCCCAAATTTCTGTATTTGGGATAGAAGTGAACTGCCATCTTTTTATACTTTTATCAGCCAGTTGTATAGTACCTAGCAAATAATATATGCATAATAAACAGATTCTGAATGAATGAAGAATAAATGAATACTCTTAGGGAAGTGGGGTGTCATTTTAACCAAACATTAGCTGAAGAATAATTACATAACAAGGTGGCAGGGGAGAGAGCCATAAGCCATCTTGATGAGAAAAGTGCTCCAGTGCCTTAAAACTTGACGATAAAAGAAAATCGGATGGGTAATCAGTCCTAGCTTTTGGAAGATCTAGAATTCCCTTGAGGATATAGGATTAGAATCTGGCATTTTCATAAAGTGTATCTAACCTATTTACTAGTGAGAGCATGAAATTTTGCCACCAAGTCAAGTTATAAAACTATTTATCTATCATGCCAAAATTAAGATTTCCTATCTCAATCTTGTGTCTGTTTCTGTTAAAAGATCAACTAAATGTCAACAGATTATAGAGTACTTTGGCTTATTATCAGTTTAGATTCAAATAATTGCATCTTATCCTGGACTTCTTCCAGGGGAGTTTGGCAAATGCTGATCCATCCTATAAACAAAGACACCTATTATTCCAGCAACACTTCTCTAATTTCTTTTTAAATTAAAAAGTATATATAGACTGATAGAGTCAATATTTACTTAAGTGTTTGCCAAAAATCAGTCCTCTGGACTTGAGTAATATATAAAGTGAAAATTATTTATAATACCCTCTGTAAATTTTGTATTCCATTATGAAATGTTTTAATTTTAACATAAAACTAATGTTTTAAGTCACTTGTCGGTAGATAAAGTTGATTTCCTTGAGATGGACCATGTTAACCAAAAAGATTCTTGTACCACTGATGACCACAATTTTTTGTAACTCCAGGGTATTCATACCCCAGTTTCAGAAACGTAGGCTTTGTAATCAGGCAGTTTCATGTTTAAGTCAAGACTACCTTTTACTCTCTATTTCATTCTAAAAAAAGTACCTTAATCTTAGCAAGGCTTGTTTGTCATCAGTTGGATGGGAATGAGATCTACACCATTGAGTTTATGGAAACGATTGAGGCAACATGATGTAAAATGGCTTGAATATAGTACTAATAGGGATTAAGTTGTGTCCTCTGAAAAGGTATGTTGGAGTCCTAACCTATTGTACCCATGAATGTGACCTTATTTTGAAATAGGGTTGTTGTCAATGTAGCCAAATTAGGATGATATCATACTGGTTTATGGGGGCCTAATCCATATGGGATTATTAGTGAGCCCTAATCTAATGACCCGTGTCCTTTTGAGAAGAGGGAAGTTTGGTACAGGCACACAAGGAAAAGACAGTGTACCCCTGGAGGCAGAGAATGGAGTGTTGGGTCTATAAGCCAACCAATAATAACCCAATTGCAATGATATGATATTAATTTGAATTGACTTGTTCCTAGTAAACAAAATCTGATTGCTGGATACATCTTTTAATTTGTAAGTGCTCACAAATTAATTGCTCAGTATGTCTCACTAGAATTTTTCCCTAAGTCCACATCAAGCTAGTGATGTGTAAATACACATTTTTCCCAGTTTTGAAAATTGGATCAGTCTCTATTTCTTAAAGATATGTTGTTGTTGTTATCTCTATACTGCTTTAAAATGTATTTTTTTCAAGAACTCTGGAAAATCAGTAATGTGTACTTGAGGATTTTAGCATGTTTAAAGTATCTAGAAAACTTTTCTGGAGTTTCTCTGATCTTCAGTTGTTTCAGTGGCTCTTAATGATGCTATTTCCAGATTACCCGTAATATTTGAGTCCCTCTTGTTTAGTAGAATTTCTTACATCCATTGCGACATGAAAAAAAGTGCACAGTGAAGGGAAAAACACTTAACATTGCGTAATTGGCCCCAAAACATGTTGTATATGGTTGTGTCATATATACATATACTTTTACTTCATATATCATATACATAGACATTCTTATATTCAGAGGAGAGCCATTTAACTAAACTAAAGGAAGGAAGGAACAAAAGGAGAGTTCAAATGTGTATTCCAATAGTAGCCAATTTACAGTGGTGTGTGTGTTATGGGTAGAAAATTCTAAATAGTTCCTATAACATTTACTCCATTCAGTAAACCTCTCTAAGTTTAATACATCTTATAATAATAATGAAGATTGTGATGATGGTCATAGGTAACACACTTGACTAGTATTTAACCATGTACGAGGCATTATTCTAAGAGTTTTATATGCACTGTATTTACTCTGTTTGAGTTTTTTTCAAGTTTTCAGGATAGTTTGACCTAGGGAGGTCAA
>ML108062.1:25479-50850 GCA_003697995.1 Taxidea taxus jeffersonii
TATATATATATATATATATATATATATATACCATTCTTGGTAGAGAGGCTGGAAGGAAAATAGGAGTTGAGTGTTTTTACGTACTCTCACTTAAGTTCTGTCTTTAGAATGTAAGTAATTACAGTGTTTAAACAATACATATACTGGGCTTCATACTTTTTATGGAGGATTTTGAAAGTTCATTTCCTTAGTTACATGCCTCTTCTTCTTTCTTTTGATGGTACATACACTTTTTCAGTCTGATGGGGTTCTTAGATTTCTCACATAACTTTTTTAAAGCTCTGTGTCCAGTGTACAATATAGAGTCATTGAATTTTGACTTTTTTTTCCTTAATTCTTAGTGATTCTTAATCATATCCAGAGCAGAAGTCCCCCTTCACCTCTGAGCCATGACATGTTAAGGAAGCCAAGTTGAGCTTTTATGATACTCTGCTTTTAATTGAATGAAAATTTCAGCAGATGTTTAGCTGGTTAATGCTTCCCATAATTTTTATATTTTGTATCTATGCCAACTTTTTAAAGTGCTTCAAGAGAGAGTCATCCAGCAATCTCTTCTATAGGCTAATACTTCTTAGTCTTATTGACATATAAAAAGATCATGCCTTTGATTCCTATCGAGAGCTTTAATCATTTATTCACTCATCAAGCAGTTAATCAATCAATCAGTTGAGAAGGTGTAAGATGTTTTTAGAGGTACACAGATTACTTATACCACTTGTACTTCAGCTGGGCCTTGGGGTGCAGCAGTTCCTTTGATACCTTAGTGAGGAGTGCTCTCTAGTGTTTTACTACAGATGTTCTTCTGTCATGAAATTGCAAGATAAATGATTTTGCTTTGATCTAAAAATTATACTGGAAAGACAACTTCTTGTTCAGGGATTCCATTAAAATAAATTATGGTCACAGGCATGGATTAAATTTCCTCAAAGGATTAGTTAGTGCCTGGTGGGATAACCTGTATGTCTTGCTTCCCACCCCCCGCCTCCCCGCCTTGCATGAGTATAGAGTGATAGTCCATAGAGTTTTGCCTCATCCGTTGTGAACTAAAATGAATTGCTTGTAAAAAGCTATTTTCAGATATCTGTTTACATTCATAAAACATTTTTCACTCAAAACTATTAATGAGAACCTGTTACCATGCAAACAAATGCATAAATGTTTTGTCTTTATTTTATGGCCTTGGTGTTTTCCATTTTATCCATAATGCATGTGTTACAGCATACATATTATTTACAGACTAGATCATTTAATGGCTTTTAAAAATCCACGCCAAATGCAGCTCATTAATTTCTGAGATCATTTGAGTTTAGTTGTGTAATGTAAGTTTAGGGAGATAGGTTGCATCTTCTTCATTCCAGTTGAAACAATCTTGAAAACATCATAACAAAATCTAAATGTCTTCCTTCATGCCTTACAATCCTCCTGTCTTCCTGAGCTCTGCAAAAATCTCTCCACCCTGGATTTACTTCCTGACCAGCTGCAAGTTTTCATTGACTTTTACCTCCTCCCCGAGCTGAGTGGCTTAATTTCAATGTGTAACTAATTTTTATTTTTAAATACAATAGTGGACACATCATAGAATTTCACATTACATACCTTAAGAAGAAGAATGTAGCACTAAACGGCTGTTTGTGTGAATGATTGAATTAAACCTAACACATCTGTAACAGTTACAAATTCTTCCTAGCATTGAATAGAGCTACAGAATTTGCTTAGGGCTTCTCTGAAATTTCCACTTGTATGGCCCTCTGGAGTGTTGTCAAATAAATAACAGATGTAGAGATTATCAGTTACTGTTGAATGTTTGACAAAAACAGACATGCAAGCCAGGCATTTCCCACTGGGTCTCTTCATGTTTAAAGAAAAGGTCTTCCAGCCAGAATCAAGTAATTCAACTAAATAGTGTATTCTTTGTGTCTTTTAATGTAACTATTGCCATTTTTTATCTGCAAAAATTTGTCAGGATCAGGAGGGTAAATTTTCTATGATCTTTGGATGTAATTACTTTATCTTCAAGCAATAATTAAATTGACTGCAATATTATCTTCTCTAGTAGAGCTGTAACAACAAAAAAGTTGTGAAATTGGTAAGATACTTACTGTATGTACTCTGTGGTGTCATGTGTTTCTCATTCATTCATTTTACCCCATTGACATTTATTTATCCCATCAATATTTATTCCTATGAGCTAGATCTTGTCCATGTCACTGGAGATACAGCAGTGAACAAGACAGAGTGATGAATGACAGGAAGGTTCTCTAATCGAGGGAATGCAGGGAATTGGTAGACAAGTGTATAAAGCAACTTGTGGACTTAGTGATAGAACGTAGTAGGGAAAGTATTCTATTCAAGGAATTTAAGGATGGCGTTTCTGAAGTTGTCATATTTGAGCACAGAGATGAATGAAATGGTTATGTGGACAGTTTCCCCATGGAAGACCATGAGCAGAGGGACCAGTGAAGGCAATTCCCCAAAGCTAGACTGGATTTATAGAAATCATTGACTGCACAACTTTTCTTAATGTAGGAAATAAAGCAATATTTATTATTTGAAAATCACGAGGAAAATATAACTGATCCCGCATTTCATTTAGAGAAAAGGACAGAGAAAATCCAGAGGACTGTTTTGAAGAGAAAGACTAAAGCCCCTTTCTGATTGCACCTTGTGGGAGTCTAGCCCTTTCAACTGAAAGGCCCAGAAGCAAGGAAAAAGAAATGATTAAAATCCCACCCAGAGAGGAGCTCATGGTATAGAGATTATATTAGAAACAGAGTAAAGAAGATCAAGCATTAGTTGAAAGAGAAGGAAGGCAGGTTTTCCATGCATTTTAGTGTACATTTCCACAAAAGTACAAAAAGTACAAAATCTACCTTACACCTTTTTTTCTGTTGTATCAGGAAGTATTTTAATCAGTGATCATTCTCGGGTGGTAGGTTGGCATTTTATGCAATGGGTGTGTCTCCCCTTCTGTTTTCTTCTATCCTGCCAGCTCTAGTTTCCCTCACTTAATCTTGCTTCAAGGATTCAGAATACCACACTCATTTTCCCTCTTGCTGCAGAAGTCATAATGGCCTTTGGCTCTTGCTAACACCTGGGGGAAACGTTCCCTATTTCACCTCGAATTCATGATTGTTCCATCGTTTTTGTCATCAGTGGCCACAAATTTAGTTCCTTCTATGTAAAACATCAGGAATGGGTTCCATTTTCCTGACTGGACCCAGACTCAGTACAGTGACTTTTTGCATCTAAGGGCTGGCTCAGTCGGTAGAGCATGTGCCTCTTGATCTCAGGGCTCCGAGTTCAAGCCCCATGTTGGGTGTGGAGCCTACTTTAAAAAAGTAAGTTGAATTAATAAAATAAAAATAAAGGCAGTGGTCAAATGGATCCTTTTAATTGATAGTTTCTATTCTTTAAGGTAGAAAGCATGGAATGACATTTTGTAGAACTTCCATTCACCTATAGATGGTCAACAGCATTATTTTCAGGAAGGAGGATCAATAAACTATATAAAGCACAGATTGAACTAATCAAAATCAAGCATTAGCACTTTATTCCTGAAGAGCAATATTCTGGCATCTGTCCTTCCATATGGAATGGTCAGTTGTGATATATCTCTCTTCTCCCTGGACCCTAGGGATTCCCCCCTGCTTTCATTATTAGAGTTCTTTCTAAATGAAATATATTAAACACTACTTTGTGACCCTTCCTTTGGACAAGATTTCATGGTTGAGGCTATTTTCTGTGAAGAACCATATTAGCTTGCTTATAGCCACTGATCTATAAACAGAAACCATTTGGCTGAATGTGGTTATAATCTGTATTATAGAAATCTTTTATGCTGGCTAATCCAGACCTATTAGCTACTGATTCTGTTAGCACATCCACATCTATGTTGAGTTAATAGAAAATGTATTAGGTAGCTTTTGCTACAAAACCAACAGACTCCAAACTCCCTATCTCAAGATAACACCTGTTTATGGAGTCACAACTTTGTGGATTGATGATTGGGCAGGCCTCATCAGGGTAGGTTATCTCTGCTCCTGGCGCTTTCATGTTTGGGGTCAGCTGCCAGACAGCCAGGTGACTGTTTCTAAGGGTTGTAAGGCCCTTGGCAAGCTGGTGGATGATGGCTTAATCGGATACAGCTGGGGCAACTGGAGCTTCTCGCCACACGGTCTTTCCTCAAATTCTCCAGGGTTATTCACATGGTAGCTCAGAGTTCTAAGAGTTGCAGATAGGCAAGACCCATTGTACAGGGTGCTTTTCTAGGGTGTGCCTATATCATGTTGCCAAGGTAACATTGAACAAAGCAAGTCAGATGGCCAGTTTCAATTCAAGGAGAGAGAAGTAGATTCCATACCATCATGAGAAAAGTGACAACTCTGACAGTTATTATGAGCTACCAAAGAAAACATAAACAATCAGCCAGGTGATTTATTCAAGCAAGGGGAAAGAATGAATCAGAGAGCTGGCTTAAAGAGACTATAAGAAAAAAGGGTATTTTCAAAGGCAGTAATATAGGGGAAGAAGGGGAATCTTTAGTGATTCAACTAGGGAGAGAAACTTGTGTTTAGAATGAGGTATGACTATCCGAGAAAGAGAACAATCAGAACAAATATTGGTGTCCGTGGCAAAAAAAAAAAAAAAAAAAAAATGGACTCATGGAGAGCAGGCTCTTAATCATGGATTAGTCTGAGATGAAAGTCAAAGTGTAGTAAAAGATTTCTTGCCCTGCTAAGTCTTAACCAGGAAGCCACATGAATTGAGACATTGTTCAAACCAAATGAAGGAAACATAGATGAGTTAGTCTAGTTATTTTATTTTATTTTATTTCAGAGAGGGGGAGTGCACATGCAAGGTAGAGGAGCAGAGGCAGAGGGAGAGAGAGAATCTCAACCATACACCCCATGTAGAGCCCAACACAGGGCTTGATCTCATGACCCTGAGATCATGACCTGAGCTGAAATCAAGTTGGATGCTTAACTGACGGAGCCACGCAGGTGCCCCAAATTAGTCTATTTAGAACTTTCATACCAGAAGACTCACATGAATATTTTAAAGTAGACTTCAACTTTTGGGGTATAGGTAGAAAAGGAGACTTCATCTATTGAGGTCAAGCTTATCTTATGAAAATGCTCACACAGCATTATTGCAATTCTGCTTAAGTGGAAGTAGGGATAGCAAGGACTGTGTCATGTCAAATGAAGTCATGACATTTTGCCTTACTTTTTAAATCCCCTTCTTTATGAAAATATATAATTAAGAAAAATGTTCTAAAGTCTGTAATTTAGCTTATTTTTTTAAACTAAATAAGTTACCTAGCAACTACTGAAGAACATCGTTATATATTTCAAGGCAAAATAATCAGGTTAATTTAACAAACATCTGTTTTCTTATAAGAATAGACATGTTTTCATCAAGAAAATTTGCATATACACTGTGCTTAGTGGCAATTATACTCCTTTCGCTTAAATTTTTCAGACCAACAGAATTCTGGCTTTCAGAGGGCCACTGTTTATTCAATATAAAAACCTATTTGAGCTTTGATTGTCTGGTGGCCTTTTGTCACTGTTGGGTCCATTTGATTGGAATTTGAAGGGAACAACCCATGGTTTCCATAGAGAACTGGAAGATTATTTATATGTTAGTTTCAGAAATCACACTGTAAAATGGCAGGTTCAGGACTTACCACCATTTTAAACAATATTCATCAAATGCAATTAAAACATAGCATATTAGGAAGAGCTCCAGAGTTCACTGGACTGGTTAATACTCCAGGCTCAGCCACTTACCACCTGTCAGACCTTTGGCAAATTGCTTAATATCTCTAACCCATAGTTTCCTCATCTGCAAAATAAGAATAGTGATAACACTTCCTTTAATGTTGTTTTGAGGATTGCATTAATTGTGCCTGTTAGAGCATATCACAGTGCCTAGCACCTAGTTAAGAGCTCAATGCACTTTATTGTTATTATTACTATCACCCAAGTATATATAATTAGCACTCTAAAGCTCACATTTCATATTTAAATAAGTAATACTATGCTACATGTATTACTTAGTTTTCTCAAGTGCTTTATCCAACTCAAATTGTTTTATTTGAAAAAATTGGATTTTGTATTGAGTGGTTTAATATTGGACATGAAAAAAATAGACTGATAAAATTAAAAAATATATATAATACAAGGCCCAAAACTATAAAATGAGTTAAGTCCCAAAAAAGACCTTTTTACTTCAAAATTTCATAGTGCAAAGAAATACTCCATCGAGTCTTGGAACACAAGTAACCTGGTATTATGGGAACTTAAAGTTTTAGAGAACAGTTTTAGAGTACAGTTGATCCTTGAACAGTACAGAAGTTAGAGCCCCCCATCTGCACACTGCAAAGTCTACATACACCTTTTGACTCCCCCAAAACTTAACTACTAATAGCCTACTATTGACTAGAAACGTTACAGAAACATAAATGGTTGATGAACACATATTTTCCATATTATAAGAATGATGTACTGTATTTTAACAATAAAGTAAGCTAAAGAAAAATATTATTAAGAAAATAATAACAATAATAATAATGTTATTATCTGTTACTATAATAATCACTAACTAAGCCTGGTGACTCAGATGGTTAGGCATCCAATTCTTGGTTTCAGCTCAGGTCATGATCTTGGGACATGAGATGGAGCCTGTGTTGGGCTCTGCACTTAGCGTGGAGTCAGCTTGAGATTCTCTCTCCCCCTCTCCCCTGCTTGTGTGTGTTCTCTCTCTCTAAAATAGATAAATAAATAAATAAAATAAATAGATAATAGATAAATAAAGGGGCGCCTGGGTGGCTCAGTGGGTTAAGCCTCTGCCTTCGGCTCAGGTCATGATCCCAGGGTCCTGGGATCGAGCCCCGCATCGGGCTCTCTGCTCAGCCGGGAGCCTGCTTCCTCCTCTCTGTCTCTGCCTGCCTCTCTGCCAGCTTGTGATCTCTGTCTGTCATATAAATAAATAAAAATCTTTAAAAAAAATAGATAAATAAAATCTTTATTGTAAAGAAAACCATAAGGAAGAGCAAATATATTAATAGTACTGTACTGTATTTATTGTACAAAATCTGCATATAAGGGGATACGCACAATTCAAACCCATGTTGTTCAAGGGTCAGCTGTATTGTGAAAATTAGAACTTGCTGAAAGACAAATACAAATGTTTGAACTACCTTTTATGCTCCAGTACTCAAACACTCAGCTCATATAGCCAAATAGTTGTCATCATTTTGGACTTGATTTGCAACCATAAATCCAAATGTTAGCCATCAATGTTTGTCACAAAATGTTATATTTAAAAAAATTACGCTTGGGATGCTACTTGTCTTGGGAGAGAAAAGATTATCAGAAAATGAAATGACATTATTGACCATTTTTCCTTGTAAATGGGAAAAGTATAAGACCTTCAAATGTCACCATTCTGGTTCTTTGGGGTATCTGCTCATACCCTTGTCGACAAAGGGAATAGAGCGCTATAGTTAGTTCTGAGTAGAGAATTTTAGTTAGAAAAAATGGCTTTCTAGTGATCTCATTATAAAAACATCAAAAGGACACCCAGTCTCAAGAGTTAACT
Source organism: Taxidea taxus jeffersonii (assembly GCA_003697995.1). Taxonomy (NCBI): domain Eukaryota; kingdom Metazoa; phylum Chordata; class Mammalia; order Carnivora; family Mustelidae; genus Taxidea; species Taxidea taxus. Next base: position 33,085 of record ML108062.1, read on the forward strand.
GCCAGTGAAGAAGCTGAAATTTAAGGCTGGGATTATGTAAAATATTCAATAGATATTTTGACAAAGACTTAACTTTAAATTTAGACTACCTTGGGATGCCTGGGTGGCTCAGTTGGTTAAGCAGCTGCCTTCAGCTCAGGTCATGCTCCCAGCGTCCTGGGATCGAGTCCCACATCGGGCTCCTTGCTCAGCAGGGAGCCTGCTTCTCCCTCTGCTTCTGCCTGCCACTCTGTCTGCCTGTGCTCGCTCTCTCTGTCAAATAAATAAATAAATAAATAAAAATCTTTAAATTTAGACTACTTTGAGAAAAGATGTGAGGGTTTTGGTTTTTGTTGTGTGTGTGTGCGCGCACACGTGTGTTTTTTTGTTTTGTTTTTGGTCATTATACATCTAGTAACTGAGGACATGTATCTTTAAGAAATAAAGTCCTATGCCTGGGTGGCTCAGTTGGTTAAGCGGCTACCTTCAGCTCAGGTCTTGATCCCAGCCTCCTGGGATCGAGTCCCACATCGGGCTCCTTGCTCGGCAGGGAGCCTGCTTCTCCCTCTGCCTCTCTCTGCCTCTCCGTCTGCCTGTGCTCGCTCTCTCTCTCTCTCTCTAACAAATAAAAACAAAATCTTTAAAAAAAAAGAAGAAATAGAGTCCTATAAATGTTAATTTTTATTCAAATTATGATTAAAAAATTTAGTAAATGTTTAGTTTAGTAAATGTTCTTCTGCTAAATTAATAACGACTGCAAATAGTTGCTAGTGTCATAGCGATGAAGACCACATTTCATCTTTCTTACCCGCAGAACTGTCGGAGAACTGTAGCCATGGGCAGTGGTGCCCTTTATAATTCGACAGCCCAGAATTAGCTATCCTTCCCCAGTCAGAGAGACTGGCAGCCTGGGGTAACCAATAAATTGTGCCTGTCATTAACCCAAATATATTACAGCCAAAAAACAATGCTGTTTTTAACAGCTGCAGCTTGGGACTGACTTGAGAAGGCTTGTCCAAAAATTTGTTTTCTTTCTCATAGCTAAATCCCTTTACCTTAAAGTTAATGAGCCTTCTAATGTCAAAAGATGAAAAATCTACTAGAAAACATAAGGTTAAAGTGACATATTCTTAGGGAAAGCAGTTATTTTACGGGCATATAAAGGGCATCCCAAGGACAAACACCTTGAAAAACGTAAAGTCACCTTTTTTTAATGTTTTTACCAACAGGAAGATAGTGTGGTAACGTTGAAAATGTATGGGTATTAGAGAGAAGCAATTTCCAGCCAGGCTCTTTGACTTACTCTTTATTGACTTTGGGCAAGCTGGTAAAATGATTTGATCTTCAGTTGTCTCCTGTGGAACATGAATATAGCAATGCCCATGTCATAGGGTCCTTTGGAGGATAAATGATGTAATACCTGTAAAGTGCCGGCATATAGCAGTAAGTCCCATACTGGGGTGAGGTGTCCATCGTGACTTCATGGGAACTGTGCAATTAGATCAAAGCTCTATCTCTGGATCTTTGTGTCAGTGAATTTGAAGGGCAAGAGTTTCTGGTCATTTGCTTAAAGGAAGCTGCTGCCTCTGCCAACCCTGAAGACATTCCTTAATTCAGCCATCAGTTTCAATTACCTGCTCTCCCCGAAGATGCCAGAGTAGCAACTCTGGGATAGTTCACTGCCTCTGTGTTTGAAAATCTCTGAGCTGTGACCCCTGCTTTGCATTTGATTTTCTAATTGTTTTTCTGTTTCACTGGGCTCCTGTGAACATCCTACTTCTCCTCTGATCCCTTGATCTTTTAGTTATTCACCTACCTCTGCTCTGCTCCTTCTGGGAAAAATCTCTTATCATGTTTATTCTGACTTATGCAGTTCCCATGTGCTTGCTCTCTGTTGTTACCCTACAAAAGTATTGGTCTGACTTTCTGGACCTCAAGGGACCACTCCCGAGTACTTTGCCCTTTTGCAGGCCATGTGCAAGCTTTGGCCCCTACCTTTGTTCAGAGTTGGCTTTACTCTTGTCAGCTTGACATACGTTCCTCAGCCTATATGTGGTCCAAAACCCCTCTTGTTAACTTGTGGCTCTCTCTATGGGAATGATAGTAAATAATGAGAGTTCATACTGCTGATGTAAATTCAAAGTCTTACTGCATCTTTTATTTCCCCTTAGAAAACCAAAACTTTCTCTCATAGTATTCTCACGGATTTTCTTGGAATACCTGTAAGGTAATGCTTTGAAATCAATTTTAATTATATGTGAAATATAATTAAACAGAATTTTAAAATATAAAATTAAATATAAATCACATAAATATAATAAGTTAAATAATATATACTTATACATAAAATCAAAATATTAAAAAATCTGAAAATTAATCACTCTTATTCCAAATACTGGTATAACCTGTTTTTAATTCTAATATTTTGTATATGCACATCTCAAGATTGTTTTATTTTCTACTTTTTTGCATCCTACTTTTTCATTTTGCTATGCAAGTATCATAATTTCTATTTTTTATGCCTACTCAATATTTTATAGTGTGAATAAATCATATTTAATAACAATTTCCCTATTATTGGATATTTAATTTTCATTTTAAATATCATAATTAATATAAATTATATTTTCTTTGCATATAGATGCATCTAAAAAAGAGTAAAAGAATGTCACAGGAGTACATGGCAAAACGTAAATCCAATTTGAGAAATTAAAAAATACACTCTCTATCATTGCAGAATTTTATCAACTTGATTATAAGAGTGAAGAATTCTGAATTTTTAAAAAACATTATTTATATTTTTACATAATTTTAAGCCATCAAATATAATTTCATACCCAAATGTCAGATATGTTTAATACTTAGTCATGTTTTCATCATTGTTGAAAAAAAACACCCAAAATATTATACCAAGTTTCAGAGATCCCAGATATGGAAATTTGACCAACCTATGCCCACACCCCACACCCCAGGACCAGTAGTAACAAACTGAACAGAGCTTCTGGGGGTCCAAGCTCAGAGCTTCAGAAGGAGGAGAAAGGAGTTCCTAGTGATGATGAGCTCATGCTCAAAGAACACACATTCAGTCAATTAATGAAAGATAATCAAGAATGAAGAGAAAGTCCTTGGTAAGGATTGTGGGTCCAGGGCAATGGCATCTGGAAGGGAAATAGAAATATTGGGAATGGAAGTTAGCCCTCTATTGGACAAACAGTTGATTCTTGGATATAAGGGAGGTGCTCTTCAAAGAGTCTTTGGCTACAAGGTGAAGGTCCTTGTAATTAAATTAATACTAGTCTGTAATAAATTCCTAGATTTCAGTGGTTCCACACAATAGCTGTTAATTTGTCATGCACCTACAGACCAAGGGTTTCCTGGTTTTGGTGTGTAGAGTGGGATTTTTTTTAAAAGACTTTATTTATTTATTTGACAGAGAGAGATGTCTGCGGGGCTTGATCCCAGGACCCTGAGACCATGACCTGAGCTGAAGGCAGAGGTTTAAACCACTGAGCCACCCAGGTGCCTCAGAGTTGGAATGTCCTGTTTTGTGGACTCACAAGGAAACTCAGGCTGATGGAAGCTCTGCCATTTTCATTAGGTGGCTTCTACATCCTGCCTAGTACATGTTTCTAGCCAACCCAAGGACAAAAGGGATGGAAAATAGGGTAAGGAGTATTGTATGGGTCAAGCTTGGAGAAGAAGCATATCACTCCAGCTCACATTCCATTGTTGAGAACTAGTCTGCATGTTCCCACTTAACATGTAAGGAAAGAAGTCCCTGTGTGCTTGCTAGAGAATATTCTATGCTATGGAAGGTAGAGCATAAATTTTGCCAAACGGCAGCTTGAATGTAGTAAGTTGCCTGACAAGAGTTGGCTGTGGGGGAACTACCAGTCATTAAGAAGTTGGAAATGCATTCCTGGCTGGGTCACCTCTTCATAAAAGTTGAGGAGTAGTTGCACAATCGTCAAATAGAGGGATGAAGTATTATAACTTTTCTTGGAACAGACTAGATAACACCTCATTAAGGAACAAGGAAGAAATTCAAGGTAAGTTTATTTTATGGAAACAAATTAGTTTCTGCATGTCATTAATGCAATTAAAAAACAAAGAGTAGTCCCTCTTACTATGCATGGGCAAAATTGTTTGAAATAATTGTATGTTTGTTTGGGGGGAATGTGGTTTCAAATGTAATTCATGGATAACATGTTATTGATTATAATAACGGTGACTTATAATGTGTAACATATTGTGCTTTTGCCAATGCTTTCTCATACCGTTAATCCTCACAATAATCCTAGGAGAGAGGCCGGGTAGGTCAGGATGTGATCCTTGAATCAAAAAGGAGGAAACTCAGGATCATCTAGTAAGTGATGGGACTGGGAATGGAGTCTAAAATTTCTGACTCCAGGCTCTATCCTCTCCGCTCTGAAATCCTTCACAATTTGACTTTATTTTTTGTCTTTTCTTTTCTATCTTTAACTTTCTTCTTGGAAGGTTTAGGAGCTAAAGAACATCAACTCAGATCAGTCTCCCTGCTTAGTAGGAAGTTTAACTTCAGAGTCATCCGTTTTGGGTGAATGTTTCACACAACATTTCACATACCTCTTGAGGAGCAACTTCAATCATAAGAAGAGGTTTTATAAGGAAACAGACTGTAAAATTTGGTTTATGGGCTTGAACTTAAAATAACGGCCTAGTTAGAATTTTTGGTTTTTCTCTGCTTGTACTTGCATACAGATACAATATAAAATCATATAGTGAGCAATCTGTGTTTTTGGTTTCTTTTTTTCCACCCTTTTCTCCATTTTATTTAATGCAGTACAATAATTTGTAAGGGATGCAAAGGGTATCCTTAGCAATCTCTCAATTGGGGTTCATTTAAAAATGAAAGAATTTCAGGATGAAATAGGGTGGTTTTTAAGGTGACTGTTAATGTGGTGGCTTCTAAAGTCTTGATACCCTCTTGGTGGTCGGGAGCCTGACTAATGTGGTGGTTTCAGTCTGTCAGCAGTTTTCCTTTGCTTTGTGACAAAGCGGCATAGTAGAGACCACAGTGGACTGATGGGCTTGTGTTATGTGGCTCGAGCCCCTACCCGTGGTGAAGTGGAGCTATAGCACGTCCCTGCAGGAAGAGAAACCACCTGCTGGAAGCTGATGAATAATTGGGTCTGATTGGAATATAACGTTGCCCCATCGAGTCATCTTTATTTTTTTTATTTACTTATTTTCTATTTTTTTTTTCATCAAAGTCTTTAGGAAACAGCACACTAGATGACGGATCTCACCATGTGTCACATTTGTGTGCGTATTTTATCATTTGTGATCGTTGCAAGCATTTCAAGTATTGATCAAAATAGAGTATGTTCTAGTAAGGCTCAACAAAATCTTCCAAATAGTGTTGCATTTGCTTAGAGCTATCTTACAAAAAGGGAAGAAAGATGTCAAGAGAACAAATATTTTGAAAAGTATCCTTACCCGCCACCCCCCCAGAAATCTTACTCCTGCTGTCTCCTGAGGTCTGGCTGGATGTATTATAACCCCCAGGGTGATGCATTTGTATTTCCATTACTTTCCACTGTGGCTTTTTAGCACAGCAGGAAGTGTGTTCTCTCTCAGCTTCCAAGTTCTATGTTTTCAGCCTAAGTAAATGCAAACCACTCTTTCTTCATCTCTTTCTAAATAAAGAATTTTTTTTTAATTTGGAAAAAACCTTTGAAATAGATGCCTACCTTTATCACTCATCATTTAAAGGATTTAAAACATGGGAATGAATGGTTTGCAAAGGACATTTTCAACCAGTATTTTATGGGCCTGATGTGTTTTTCTTGGTAGCAAGAAACATTTAGGAGATAAAGAGAAATGCTGTATAAACCATAAGCCTTTCCTGCCTTTCTCTATGAAGAAATAGCATCCTCTTTACAAGAAAATACAGTTTAAAGTGTTAGAAATAAAAGCAGTTCTATCTGTGAACAGGGTTCATCTGTACCAAGGGTTCTTGAATACTAGCACACCAGAATCACCTGGAAGGCTGGTTAAAACTCAAATTACTGATCCCACTTCTGGGCTTTCTGAGTCAGTAGATCTGGGTTGAGGACTGAGAATTTGCATTTCTAACAAGTTCCTAGATGATTCTGATGATGTTGATCCTGGACCATACTTTGCAAAACACTGGTTTACACTAAGAATTTCTCTCAAGCCTATTCCTCACTGCTTATTACTTGCATGTGATTGGAGATACCCAATTCAGAAGCCAAGAAACTCTGAAATGCTAAGACATAGACATGTTTATTCTCTGTTCACTTCATGTTTCATGGGCATTATTTTCTTAAGCATTTCCTGCCACTTGATTTGGTCTTTGAAAGGGTGGTTTCTAGTATTTACCTTGAATTCATTTGCATTATCAATTTACATGAATTACAGACTGAGATAAAAGAAAAGAATCTCAAGGAGCATGACTATTTTCTCCCTAGAAAAGTGTGAGTACTAAAAGTTCTCCTAACTGCTTTCCTAAAATACTCTTTGGTATAGTTTAATATGCAGATTTTAGCTCATGTTGTCACCTGCATTATTAGAATTTTGCAAGCTGTTAGGATGCATTCCACATTGAGCATTCTATAAATGCCAGATGTTGTAGCAGTCAGATAAAGGAGGTTTTTCACCATGTTTTGAGATTGATGTCAGATACTATGGAAATAACTGTAGGAGGCTGGAATTAAGCAAGCCTTGTAAATGAAATATTACCTTTGTTTGGGCTGAGAGTGTGGATTTGAGCCAGAAAATCTGGGTTCTGTGCAACATTTACTGTTGTGACATGGGGAAAATACTTCACTTCTCTGTTTCGAGATCCTCATCTCTCAAATGGAATGATAGTATCCTCTTAGGGAGCTTTGAGGATTGAGTGAGTTAAGTCATTTTACATGTTTAGAACAGTGCTTTACTCTTAACACTATTACTAATAGACATCATCTTGGAGAAAGAATTGTGCATAGCCCACCCCGCCCCTTTTTGTCATACTGCTGCTAAGAGTGGAAATGCAATTGAAGTTAAGTGAAATAAAATTTAAATTAAAACCAGAATTGGGTGCCTGGTTGCCTTACTTTGTAGAGCATGTGACTTTTATTCTCAGGGTCATGAGTTCAAGCCCTACATTGGGTTGGAACACACACACACACACACACACACACACACACACACACACATACCAGAATCATGCTACATAATCTTAATATTCAAGTCCTTTTTCAAAAATTTTCAAAATGTTATATTACCTGTAGAAGAAAAGATCATTAAAAATAGGCACTGTGCATTTAAGACAGGGTAGATGGTTCTTCATTATATATTTAATTTCTGGTATAGTGTTTGATAGATTGTCCACACCAATAATGAAATTGCTCAGGATGATTAATACCTAAGGTTAGGGGAGAAAATATGGACTCAAGAGACAAAGTATTCTTTACATTTGGAGTAAGAAAGATTAGAGAGTGATACATATGGCCTCAAGTGAATGGTGAGGAGTCTTTGCAAGAGTGTGGGAAGTGATGATTTGGACAAAGAGTCCAGGAGCTGGAATGCCACTCCGTAGTTGAGGTGGGGGAAAGACTAGGCAGGTATCAATGTAGAGAAGACCAGGTAGATTCTCAAAATTGGCTAACCTGTTCCCTTCCCCTGCCTTCCTTCCCTCCTCAAGGACAAACTCTGTGCCTTTTACTTTTTAGTGTTGCTTACAGTATCCAGCGGAGCACTGCTCAGTCAGTGTTGGCTGGTTTGATTTGATCATGGATGCCATGGTTTATATTATGGCCTTGGTTATTTTTCTCTATAAAACAAACCACAGGTGAAAGAAATCAGAACATACTGGAGTTCACACAATAAGCCCTATCCTTTCTTTTTCTATCAGCTTACTTCGAGGTCTTTATCTGTTCTCTAAAAATTTCCTATCCACAGTGTGAAAATAAAGAGATTTCACTATAGTCCACACTAATAATTTGTGGCTATAAATTTAAACAGATATATGCAGTTGTAAGTGAAAATATCAATATAATTTTGGTTCCAATAAAATCTGAAACTTAAATTAAGGGGTACATTTTATAGCTGCATATCAAGGAAGTGTATCACTGGGATGGGTAGGACTCCATGTGCCAGATTTGAAAATATTGATGGTGATTACTTGTTCCATCTGGCTTATGGCCACAATAAATACAGTAGACAGCTTAGGTGTATTCTTTTCTCAGAGAAGAAGTTATCTCTCAAAGAACTTGGAAAGTTAAAGCAGTATTAATAAAGTGACATTTATGCATGTATTTGAAGCTTATTCATGTTTACTTAAGACTGATAATCCCTTCACATGGAATATATTATTGTTAATATATGTGACATGGACTAGAATTTTAATATATTGGCCCAGCACTAAGAAGTTTTCTCCTTTGCAACTAAAATCAAAACTTTAAAAAAAAATAAATATTTATATTTTCTTAAAAATCAAAAAATGAAGGCATTTTTAGAGTTCTGTTATATTTGCCTATCAAGGCCACCACACACAACTGTACGACTCTGAGTCATATATATGGATGTCATATATATGGATGACATAAAGACGGCTATAAAGGCTATAAGCCAGGCTATTTTTGGAGTCCAAGAAGGATACACTAGTATTATAATTTTCTTGAAGTTTCCTTCTGCTCCTGATTTCCACTGTATTTTAGTCTGACTTCTTTTTTATGTTTATCTGGCATCTATATTTTATTTTAAAGGACCTGATCAAATGTTTGGTAACCTCTAACTCTGTTTTTATCAAGTATGAGACAGTAAAAAGCTGTACTCATACAAACACACAATTCTTATTGTCCTCTGAAATTCATTATAGGCTATCCACAGGCCACATGGCTGATCGGTGGGTCACCTTGAATTTAAATATCTGTTGGTCTTAGGGATGATCACTGTTGTTAGAGAAAGATTTCCATTTCTTGCTGGATTGAGGGTGGGGGATATATTTCTGCATTTCTGAAAAGGGGGAAGATAGTTGCTGAAGCCTCAACATCAGGATGCATAATTTCATTTAACCTTCTGTTTTCAACCTATGCCCCCACCCTCCTGTCGGCCTAGAAGCTCAAATCTGGCTTTCCCTGGCCTAAACTTACTGGCTCTTGAGATCATGAGGGGGAGGCAAGGAGTCCTACACCTCTTGACTCTGATTCACCCCACATTCTATTTGGTCTGATGCTCTCACTTCCTGTGCTCCACTGGAGTTCTCTGGGAAAATCTGTTGACATTGCTCTGCTATCTCCCTGGGCAGGCTCCTGTTAGTTTACTCTTTCTTTATTCCTCTTTGCTAAATCATGTATCATTCTTTCATCTGTTTTTCATATTCATGTATTGTGGTCATGGGAAATAGAGTTTGAGTTTTGTTTTCTTCTTCTTGCTGTATTGAAGGAGATTTTCTAGAAAATAAGGGCAGAAAAGTATTTTCTATCCATCTAGAAAGTGGAAATCTTCCTCTAGCCTCTTTTTTTAAAAAAATATTTTATTTATTTATTTGTTTGTCAGAGAGAGAGAGAGAGCGAGCACAGGCAGAAAGAGAGGCAGGCAGAGGCAGAGGGAGAAGCAGGCTCCCTGCCGAGCAAGGAGCCCGGGACTCGATCCCAGGACGCTGGGATCATGACCTGAGCAGAAGGCAGCCGCTTAACCAACTGAGCCACCCAGGTGTCCCTTCCTCTAGCTTCTTAAGTAAGCTTCTTTTGTGCAGGTTTTCTCTCCTCTCCACCAGCCTTTCTAGCTGCACCAGTGCTACAGTTTAGAAATATGAGGCACCTGGGTGGCTCAGTGGGTTAAAGCCTCTGCCTTCAGCTCAGGTCATGATCTCAGGGTCCTGGGATCGAGCCCCTTATCGGGCTCTCTGCTCAGCAGGGAGTCTGCTTCCTCCCCCACCCCCCTACCCCCGCCTCTCTGCCTACTTGTGATCTCTGTCAAATAAATAAATAAAATAAAAAAGAAACACAGCCATGGCTGTCTTTTTTATAGTCCCTACATATAAGTAAGCTAAAGTTCTCCTAAAAGCATTAATGCAGCCATCTTAACTTTATATATAACCCCTCCCCTCACACACTGAGTCCTAGTCTCTTACCCCTAGTCTTTCCATGTGCCTCTTCTCCATGTCCTGACCAAATGGAATTATTCTATATTCAGTGAATTCAACATGATGTTTCATACCTCTGACCTTTTTATGTTCTGTTATCCCTGTATCTGATGATGGAATATGCTTTCCCCTTCTTTCTGCTTGTCAAAGCCCATCTTTTTGTGTGGCTTTCCTCAGTCTTCATTGCTCTAGAGCCTTCACAGCTGCACCTTCCTTTTTCCTTTTGTTCTCTCCCCCACCTTTTGGCTACTTTTCTTTAAATCATTCACTTTTAAAAAGAATAAATTGGCTTTGTTAGTCATCATACAGTACATCATTATTGACTAACATAGCATTAAAAAAAAGAAAGAAAAGAAACAAACAGTTAAAAAAATAAGTTGGCTTCATAAGGAAATTTCCTTTCTGAAAGTAAGTGGGAGCTCTTAGGTGAGATTTAGGTAGGAAGGTAAATTACTTGATCAAATTTGCATTTTAAAGCAATCACTGGTTATACTGTATAGAATAGTTTAAGGATTAGCCTGCCTACACTCAGACTGATTTTAGGACTGGTAAAGCAATTTCGGTGAGAAATGATGAAAAGCTGAACCAGGGTGATGATAGCAGTAATGGAGCAGAAGGGTCAAGAGGTATTAAGGAGATAAAATGAACACAACTGGATCAGAGACTGGATGTGAGAAATAAAGAAAAAGCTAAGGGAAATTATCAAAATCAATTTTATGTCTACTTTAGAATTTGCCTACCTTCATAGACCATTCACTAATTTTCTGGAGTTGTTGAATCATTAATAGTCACTTTTTTTGTTTGCTTGTTTGTTTTTTAATTTTCATTTATTTATTTTTTAATTTTAATTTTATTTTTTTAAATTTTTTATTTTTATATAAACATATAATGTAACCCCACTACCCTCTCCCAACACCCCTCCCCCCAACAACCCTCAGTTTGTTTTATGACATTAAGAGTATCTTTTGGTTTGTTTCCCTCCTGATCCCATCTTGTTTCATTTATTCTCTTCCTACCCCCTTAGCCCCCACCCCCATTGCATCTCCACTTCCTCATATCAGGGAGATCATGTGATAGTTGTCTTTCTCCAGTTGACTTATTTCGCTAAGCATAATACCCTCTAGTTCCATCCATGTTGTCGTAAATGGCAAGATTTCATTTCTTTTGATGGCTGCATAGTATTCCATTGTATATATATACCACTTCTTCTTTATCCATTCATCGGTTGATGGACATCTAGGTTCTTTCCATAACATGGCTATTGTGGACATTGCTGCTATAAACATTCGGGTGCACGTGCCCCTTGGGATCACTACGTTTGTATCTTTAGGGTAAATACCCGGTGGTGCAATTGCTGGGTCATAAGGTAGCTCTATTTTCAATATTTTGAGGAACCTCCATGCTGTTTTCCAGAGTGGTTGCACCAGCTTGCATTCCCACAAGCAGTGTAGGAGGGTTCCCCTTTCTCTGCATCCTCACCAGCATCTGTCATTTCCTGACTTGTTCATTTTAGCCATTCTGACTGGTGTGAGGTGGTATCTCATTGTGGTTTTGATTTGTATTTCCCTGATGCCAAGTGATGTGGAGTAGTTTTTCATGTCTCTGTTGGCCATCTGGATGTCTTGTTTACAGAAATTTCTGTTCAAGTCCTCTGCCCATTTCTTGATTGGATTATTTGTTCTTTGAGTGTTGAGTTTGATAAATTCTTTATAGATTTTGGATACTAGCCCTTTATCTGATATGTGCATTTGTAAATATCTTCTCCCACTCTGTCAGTTGTCTTTTGCTTTTGTTAACTGTTTCCTTTCCTGTGCAAAAGCTTTTGATCTTGATGAAGTCCCAATAGTTCATTTTTGCCCTTGCTTCCCTTGCATTTGGGGATGTTCCTAGGGAGAAGTTGCTGCAGCTGAGGTCAAAGAGGTTGCTGCCTGTGTTCCCCTCAAGGATTTTGATGGATTTCTGTCTCACATTGAGGTCTTTCATCATTTTGGAGTCTATTTTTGTATGTGGTGTAAGGAAATGGTCCAGTTTCATTCTTCTGCATATGGCTGTCCAATTTTCCCAACAACATTTTGTTGAAAAGACTGTCTTTTTCCATTAGACATTCGTTCCTGCTTTGTTGAAGGTCAGTTGACTGTAGAGTTGAGGGTCTATTCTGGGCTCTTTATTCTGTTCCATTGACCTATGTGTCTGTTTTTGTGCCAGTACCATACTGTCTTGATGATGACAGCTTTGTAATAGAGCTTGAAGTCTGGAATTCTGATCCCACCAACTTTGGCTTTCTTTTTTACCATTCCTCTGGCTATTTGGGGTCTTTTCTGGTTCCATATAAATTTTAGGATTATTCGTTCCTTTTTGTTGAAAAAAAATTGATGGTATTTTAATAGGGATTGCGTTAAATGTGTAGATTGCTTTAGGTAGCATAGACATTTTCACAATATTTATTCTTCCAATCCATGAGCATGGAACATTTTTCCATTTCTTTGTGTCTTCCTCAATTTCTCTCATGAGTACTTTATAGTTTTCTGAGTATAGATTCTTTGCCTCTTTGGTTAGGTTTATTCCTAGGTATCTTATGGTTTTGGGTGTAATTGTAAATGTGATTGACTCCTTAATTTCTCTTTCTTCTGTCTTGTTGTTGGTGTAAAATAATGTAACTGATTTCTGTGCATTGATTTTATATCCTGACACTTTACTGAATTCCTGTGCAAGCTCTAGTAGTTTTGGAGTGGAGCCTTTTGGATTTTCCACATATAGTATCATATCATCTGCAAAGAGTGATAGTTTGACTTCTTCTTTGCCAATTTGGATGCCTTTAATTTCTTTTTGTTGTCTGATTGCTGAGGCTAGGACTTCTAGTACTATGTTAAATAGCAGTGGTGATAACGGACATCCCTGGTGTGTTCCTGATCTTAGCGGAAAAGCTCTCAGTTTTTCTCCATTGAGAATGATATTTATGGTGGGCTTTTCATAGATGGCTTTGATAATATTGAGGTATGTGCCCTCTATCCCTACACTTTGAAGAGTTTTGATCAGGAAGGGATGCTGTACTTTGTCAAATGCTTTTTCAGCATCTATTGAGAGTATCATATGGTTCTTGTTCTTTCTTTTGTTAATGTATTGTATCACATTGATTGATTTGCAGATGTTGAACCAACCTTGCTGCCTTGGAATAAATCCCACTTGGTCGTGGTGAATAATCCTTTTAATGTACTGTTGGATCCTATTGGCTAGTATTTTGGTGAGAATTTTTGCATCTGTGTTCATCAAGGATATTGGTCTGAAATTCTCTTTTTTGATGGGATCCTTGTCTGGTTTTGGGATCAAGGTGACGCTGGCCTCATAAAATGTGTTTGGAAGTTTTCCTTCCATTTATATTTTTTGGAAAAGTTTCAGGAGAATAGGAATTAATTCTTCTTTAAATGTTTGGTAGAATTCCCCTGGGAAGCCATCTGGCCCTGGGCTTTTGTTTGTTTGGAGATTTTTGATGGCTATTTCAATCTCCTTACTGGTTATGGGCCTATTCAGGTTTTCTATTTCTTCCTGGTTCGGTTTCGGCAGTTTATATGTCTCTAGGAAAGCATCCATTTCTTCCAGATTGTCAAATTTTTTGGCATAGAGTTGCTCATAATATGTTCTTATGATTGTTTGTATTTCTTTGGTGTTGGTTGTGATCTCTCCTCTTTCATTCATGATTTTATTTATTTGGGTTCTTTCTCTTTTCTTTTTGATAAGTCTGGCCAGGGGTTTATCAATCTTATTAATTCTTTCAAAGAACCAGCTCCTCGTTTCGTTGATTTGTTCAATTGTTTTTTTGGTTTCTATTTCATTGATTTCTGCTTTGATCTTTAACCCAGTGAGCCACCCAGGCGCCCCTGGGTTTAGGCTTTCTTTGTTGTTTTCTCTCGAGCTCCTTTAGGTGTAGGGTCAGGTTGTGTATTTCAGACCTTTCTTGTTTCTTGAGAAAGGCTTGTATTGCTATATATTTTCCTCTAAGGACTACCTTTGCTGTGACCCACAGATTTTGGACCGTTGTGTTTTCATTATCATTTGTTTCCATGATTTTTTTCAATTCTTCTTTAATTTCCTGGTTGACCCATTCATTCTTCAGAAGGATACTATTGAGTCTCCATGTATTTGGGTTCTTTCCAAATTTCCTCTTGTGATTGAGTTCTAGCTTCAGAGCATTGTGGTCTGAAAATATGCAGGGAATGATACCAATACTTTGATACTGGTTGAGACCTGATTTATGACCCAGGATGTGATCTATTCTGGAGAATGTTCCATGGGCACTAGAGAAGAATGTGTATTCTGTTGCTTTGGGATGGAATGTTCTGAATATATCTGTTATGTCCATCAGGTCCATTATGTCATTTAAGACCTTTATTTCCTTGTTAATCTTTTGCTTGGATGATCTGTCTATTTCAGTGAGGGGAGTGTTAAAGTCCCCTACTATTATTGTATTCTTGTCAATGTGTTTATTTGATTTTGTTATTATTGTTTTATATAGTTGGCTTCTCATATGTTAGGGGCATAGATATTTAAAATTGTTAGATCTTCTTGTTGGACAGACCCTTTGGGTATGATCTCTTATTATAGTCTTTGGCTTAAAATCTAATTGATCTGATATAAGGATTGCCACCCCAGCTTTCTTCTGATGTCCATTAGCATGGTAAATTGTTTTCCACCCCCTCACTTTCAATCTGGAGGTATCTTCGGGTCTAAAATGAGTTTCTTGTAGGCTGCATATTGATGGGTTTTGTTTTTTTATCCATTCTGAAACCCTGTGTCTTTTGATTGGGGCATTTAGCCCATTTACATTCAGGGTAACTATTGAGAGATATGAATTTAATGCCATTGTATGGTCTGTAAGGTGACTGTTACTGTATATCATCTCTGTTCCTTTCTGATCTACTACTTTTAGGGTCTCTCTTTGCTTAGAGGACCGCTTTCAATATTTCCTGTAGAGCTGGTTTGGTGTTTGTAAATTCTTTCAGTTTTTGTTTGTCCTGGAAGCTTTTTATCTCTCCTTCTATTTTCAATGATAACCTAGCTGGATATAATATTCTTGGACGCATGTTTTTCTCGTTTAATGCTCTGAATATATCATGCCAGTTCTTTCTGGCCTGCCAGGTCTCTGTGGATAAGTCTGCTGCCAGTCTAATATTTTTGCAGACTTCTTCTCCCGGGCTGCTTTCAGGATTTTCTCTTTGTTGCTAAGACTTGTAAATTTTACAATTAGATGATGGGGTGTGGACTTATTCTTATTGATTTTGAGGGGGATTCTCTGCACCTCCTAGATTTTGATGCTTGTTGCCATATTAGAGAAATTCTCTACGATAATTCTCTCCAATATACCTTCTGTTCCCCTCTTTCTTTATTCTTCTTCTGGAATCCTAATTATTCTAATATTGTTTCATCTTATGGTATCACTTATCTCTCAAATTCTCCTCTTGTGCTCCAATAGTTGTTTGTCTCTCTTTTGCTCAGTTTCTTTATTCTCTGTCATTTGGTCTTCTATATCACTGATTCTTTCTTCTGCCCCATTTATCCTAGCAGTAAGAGCCTCCATTTTTTATTGTACCTCATTAATAGCTTTTTGATTTCAACTTGGTTAGATTTTAGTTCTTTTATTTCTCCAGAAAGGGCTTTTATTTCTCCAGACAGTGTTTTTCTAATATCTTCCATGGCTTTTTTGAGCCCAGCTAGAACCTTGAAAATCATCATCCTGAACTCTAGATCTGACATATTACCAATGTCTGTATTGATTAGGTCCCTAGCTTTCAGTACTGCCTCTTGTTCTTTTTTTTTTTTTTTTTTTTTTTTTGTGGTGAGTTTTTCTGCCTTGTCATTTTGTCCAGATAAGAATATATGAAGGAGCAAATGAATTACTAAAAAGGTGGCAAAGACCCCAGGAAAATGTGCTTTAACCAAATCAGAAGAGACCCCAAATCGTGGAGGGGGGAGAAAGGGGGTAAAAAGAAGTTCAGAAAAGAGAAAAAAAAATTTAAAAAAAGAACACAAATAGAGACAAAATATAAATAAAGAAAAAAAATATATATATATTAGACTGGTGACTAGAACAGGGTCACCCACTTAATTTTGGGAGTATTTTGGTCTCTTAGAAGAAACTACCTCCCAAAAATTTAAAGAATGAAAAACATATATAAGGGTAAACACAATGAAGGGATGGAATATGACTATAAAGATGAAAACAAAAATTTTTAAAAAATTTCTAACAAAGGAGTTGATAAGCTAAGTTGGTTGGGAGAATAAAAAAAAAAAGTGGAGAGAACTTGCTTGGGCTGGAGACTAGATCAAGCCCAGTGCTAGATTTAGGGTGTATTTTTATCTATTAGAAGAAGTTGTACCCCAATTTTTTTAGAAGAAAAAACCCTATGTGTATACAAAGGATAAAGTTAGATACAATGAAGGATAAAATATGACTATAATAATGAAGGTTCAAAAAAGATTTTTTTAAATAAAGGTATTAAGATAAACTAGTTAAAAACATTAAAAGAGGAAAGGGTAAAAGTTAAAAAAAATAGCAGAAGAGAAAAAATATTTAAAAAACTAATTAACTTTGCAAGACTAAAGATTCATGGGGAGAAAGCCATGAATTCTATGCTTTGCTTTCTCCTCCTCTGGAATTCCACTGTTCTCCTTGGTAAGTGAACTTGGTCTTGGCTGGATTTCTTTTTTTTTTTTCTTTCTTTTTGCAGAGGCTTTAAAGATTTTATTTATTCATTTGATAGACAGAGATCACAAGTAGGCAGAGAGAGACAGAGGAGAAAGCAGGCTGTCCACAGAGCAGAGAGCCCAATGTAGGGCTCGATCCCACGACCCTGGGATCATGACCCGAGCCGAAGGCAGCAGCTTTAACCCACTGAGCCACCCAGGCGCCCCTTGGCTGGATTTCTTGTTGATCTTCTGGAGGAGGGGCCTGATGTAGTGATTTTCAAGTGTCTCTGCTCCAGGCGGAATTGCACGGCCCTTACCAGGGGCCGGGCTAAGTAATCCGCTCGGGTTCGCTTTCGGGAGCTTTTGTTCCCCGAACGCTTTCTGTAGAGTTCTGGAGGACAGGAATGAAAATGGTGGCCTCCCAATCTCCGGCTCGGAGGAGCTGAGAGCTCGGGGCCCCCCTCTTCAGTGCACCTTCAGAGAAAAGCTCTCAATCACTCCCGACTCACTGGCCTCCAGCTGCGCTCCGAGCTCACCCAGCCTGTGATCAAGCGTCTCTGTCTCTGGCATAGAGCCCCACCTGGAGTCTCCGAACCCTGCAGATCCCTGAGCTCTTCCAGGTTGGAGTCTCCCCGGATCTTGTGGGGACCCCACACACAGAGCACTGGCCTGTGTCATGGATTATGGTTCAAGGTAACCCTGAGTTGAGAGCTCACCCCTCGGCTCTGTCTCCGTGGCCGGCTTCCCCGCTCTAATACCTGTGAGCTCTGCGACACTCAGACACCCCCGATTCTTCTATGACCCCGTGGGACCTGAGGCCACGCTGTCCCTGTGAGGTCTTCACCCAGTTTAGCCTCTGGAGTGATGTCCCTCCATGGAGCAGACTCTTAAAAGTCCTGATTTTGTGCTCTGTTGTTTCTCTGCTTGCCGGAAGCCGGCCCCTCCCCTTGCAGTCTATATTCCCGTCGCGT
>ML108063.1:0-12357 GCA_003697995.1 Taxidea taxus jeffersonii
CTGATCCCCCTGTCCCAAGACACTGGCCCAGCTCCCCACTGTCAGAACTGTGGGCCGGCCCTCCTTCCAGGGCTCCGAGCTCCCTGTAGGTGCTGGACCGAGAGGGCCCTGGGGGCTCCGTGTCCCTATCCCGTCCTCCCCTCCGGCCAGGGCTCCTACCCAGACCCCCCCCCGGGAACAGCGCGGACCCTGGGCCAGCGCGAGGAGGACTGTCCTGGGGGCCAGCCAGAGGCCAAGGCTCCACAGACCGCCCGGTGCAGGGAAGGGACCCCGTGGCGTGTGGCAAGGGCGGGGAGGGCGCTGTGAGTGGTGGTGGCCCCTGAGGCGGCCGCACAGCCCGTGCCCGGGGAAAGGGCCAGCATCCTTCTGGCTCCTCGTGCGGCCACGGCAGACCCAGCTCTGGCCTCCGGAGTCAGGGCTGAAAAAAGAGACGACTTCCGGGCTGACCCAGCTTGGAAGGAAGCCGGACCCCTGTCAGCGGCCCCTGTCCACGGCCTGACCGCCCGAGGGCCGGAGCAGGAGCCCTCCGTGCTGGAAATAGTCTGAGTGTTTACAGAGTGTGTGTGCGCGTCTGTGCCTCGTGTGTGAGTGTGCGCCGCCGGAGCGAGTGAGCGCAGGGAGGGGGCCCTCCGGGGCGGGGACGGTGCGCCCCTGGGGCCTATTTAAGCACTGAGCCTACGGGGGGCAGCACAGACGCCAGCCTGGGGACAGCACATAGCCGCGCAGCCTGGTCACGGCCGCTGGAGGGGAGCTGCGGTTCTAGCGTGAGTGTCGGTCCCCGGCGTGGGAGGCTCAGGGAGCACTCAGGGGGCCGTGTGACGCTGGACGGGGGCGGGGGGCGGTGTTGCAGAGCAGCTGTGGTCCTGGGGTTGGTGCTGTCGGGGTGAGCTCAGCACCTCTGCACCCGGCCAAGGCAGGGTGCGGGGAGCCAGCGAGTCCCAGGCCAGAAGTCCAGCTGGACCCGGGGAGCCCGAGTCAGGGCCCACGGAGAGGGCGCAGCGTGTCCTGCGGGGACCCAGGGTGGCAAACCACGCGAGCGGGGCCTCCCTGCTGTCCAGAGCCTCAGCCCCACATCCCCCCAAACGACGGAGGCCCTAGCCCTTCCCAGGGGGCCCGCACAGCTCTGCTCTGGGGCCCTCTCTGCCCAGCCCCAGCTACTGGGGTGACGGGCCAGGGAAGGCCCCTGGCAAAGAGCACCTACGTCAGCCCCTTGAGCCCCTAGCTCAGCCCGGGGAGGGTGGAGTGCTGAGGGCCCAGGTGTCTAGAGAAGGGCCCTGGGGCTACACCTTTTCCGGGAGGGGCTGGCTCCCTTTACCCGGCCCACAGTCCACCTGCGGTCCGCAGCAGTGGGGTGTGCGGCGTGTACCCCCACACCTGGCTGACCCCGGGGCCCCAAGCAGCCTGTGAACAGCCCTTGACCTCCCGGGGAGGCACCTACGTGACCCCAACCCGTGCAGAGCTGACGCTTGGCCCTGACCGCTCTGCCAGGAGCAGCACCGCCCGGCCAGGGCCCGTGCACTCTGTGCCGGCTTTTGGTTCGCTCCGGGCTCTGTGGGGTCTCGGGCCGGGACGCAGGGCAGCAGAGCCCTGAGTTGGGGGCTCTGGAACCACCCTCAGCCTTGGGTCTGGGCCCGCCCTGGTGGGACAGGGGAGGGGCCGCTGTCCTCCCACACTGGCCGCAGGCACAGCTCCCCGTAGGCTGTGTTGGGACCACCCACACAGTTGCCCCTCCCTGGGTCCCTCTTGGCTTTTGGGGACCATGCCATCCTGGAGGCCCAGGCTGGGCCTGTTTGGGGGATCCCCAACCAAGCTCCCCGCCCTGGTGCCCCTCTCTGCAGCGGGGTGGGGGGTCATCAGGAGATCTGGGCCCTGTACAGCGCTCAGTAGGCGACACTGTTGCTGTTGTCTCTCCGTGAGGGAGGCTCTGAGCAGGCCCCCAGGAGGCCCCCTCAACCAGCCAAGAGGTGGACAGGCTGGGCAGGGGGCACTGGCGTCAGAGGGGAGGCCCCAGTCTGCAGCCAGGCTGGCTTCTGGAAGCCGCCCCCTCCAGTGGGGCCCTGAGGGACCACTGCCTCCAGTCTCCCCTCCTATGGATGTGTAAACTGAGGCCCAGAGGGGGACTGTGTTTGCCAGTTGGGACTCAGGCAGGACCAGTGGCCCGGACTCCACTTCCCATCCCCTCTCCCTGGCCTCATCAGTGGGGCTTGCCCAGACCTAGCAGGTGGCCCCTGGGTCAGCCCTCTCCACCACCCGGGCTGCACACTAATGGCATCTCCCAGAATCCCTCAGTGTGTCCAGGCTCTCCCCCACAGCCACTCAGAGCAGAGCCTGGGCCCCTCAGCCAGCATGCAGAGGGCGAAGCTGGGGGACAGCAGCACCTTCTCTTTAGCCTGAACATCCCACACCCAGGGTCCTGGCCACCACACATCTGTCCTCTGGGCCTTCCCACGGTCTAACCGCAGAAGGGGTGGGACTGGGGGGAACACAGGAGCCCTCACCTCCCCCAGCTGTGGCTCCCTGCCTATGGTGATATGACCTGACATCGCTGGTCTTGGATCCACCGTCACTGCTGCCGGGGCCCTGGCACAGATGGGCCACTCTGACACGGGAGTTGGGCAGCAGGGCTTCCTGCCGGCCCAGGGTCTAGGCACTCACTTGCCACTGGTTGATCCGTGCGTTTGGGCCACCCCTAGCGCGTGCCGTGCCGGGAGGTCGGGCCCCAGGGCTACCGGCGCCGCTGGAGCTCATGACAAGCATGTGATGAAGTCCCGTGGGGCAGGGGTGGGGGACAGGGGGCACAGGGATGCTGCTGGGAAGCGCTCCAGGAGGGCAAGCAGGGGTCGGTGGTGGGGTGTGGGAGGAGGAGGATGGGCAGGTGGCGCGAGGTTCCTGACCTCACCCCGGGCTGAGCAGCAACCTCAGTGCTGTCTGGGGGCCTGAGGAGCTGGTGACAGGAGCCGGGCCACCGTGGCTGGGCCAGAGCCAATGCTGACTGCGGGCCCCCCCACCCCCCAGAGCATCCCTCGGGCCCCATCCTCCGACGAAGAGTGCTTCTTTGATCTCCTGAGCAAGTTCCAGAGCAGCCGTATGGATGACCAGCGCTGTCCCCTGGAGGAGGGCCAGCCTGGGGCCTCTGAGGCCACAGCTGCCCCCACCCCAGAGGAGAGGGTTGGTGAGTGCCCCCCATGGAGCTCCCCTTGTCCTTGCCACGCTCACTCCCCACCCTTCCCCACAGTGCCCCCCGGGAGCCCTTGCTCCCGAGGGGTGGGATACCCCTGCTGGAAAAGAGCCCCTTGTCACCACCTCATCCCCTGCCTCCCCCAAAGCTGTGTCCCAGGAAGCCTGTCATCATCCCTGCTCCCCGGGGCACACCATGTCAGGGCGCATCGTGGGCCAGGAGCAGGTGTGGGAAGTCAGGCCTCCTTCCCAGCACGTAGGAGCCCCCATGGGTGGGCATGGGGCCTGTGGCAGGGACAGCCCAGGGCATCCGGGGTCACTGCTAGGAGCCCCATGTCCCCCAAAGTGTGGAGGATGGGATGGGGCTCTGGCCTGACCTGGCCCGTGGGGCCCCCTCTCCCCACCTTGCCCCCACAGCCCAGCCCTCGCTGACAGCCTCCCCGCAGACCGAGGAACTCCTGGACCTCATCGCCAGCTCCCAGAGCCGACGGCTGGACGACCAGCGGGCCAGCGTGGGCAGCCTACCTGGGCTGCGCGTCACCCACAGCAACCTGGGCCGTCTGCGCGGTGATGGGGACCCGCAGGAGCCAGGGGACGACTTCTTCAACATGCTTGTTAAGTGCCAGGTGGGCCTGCGGCTGGGGGCTGGGGGCGCCCTCCTCCCCATGCCCGCCCCCGTCTCCCCCTTGCTCGCCCCCCATCTGCCCCCATGCCTGCCCCCTGCCCCCCGTGTCCTCCTCCCCGTGCCCGCCCCCGTCTCCCCCTTACCCATGGGCCCCATCTCCCCCCATGCCCACCCTGTGCTCCCTGTGCCCTCCTCCCCGTGCCCACCATCTCCCCCTGTGCCCGCCCATCTCCCACCATGCTCACCCATGGCCCCCCGTGCCCTCCTCCCCGTGCGTGCTGCCCCCCTCCGCATCCCTCTCCACCTCCAAGCGGCCCAGGGCCCCTTCACCTTCACATGGGGTGGAGACTCCTCATGCCTGCGGTGGGCTCCGGCTGGTCCGGCTGCACTGGTGTCACCGGGTGCCCACAGGTGCTCCTGGGCCCCCCAGACACCCTCAGGTTAGCTCTTCCTCATGGGGCAGGAGCTCTGGCTGGGGGGCGCCGCCGGGGCGTGGTCCAGCCCCTGGCCCCCCAGGCAGGGTGAGATAGCAGAAGGGTTCAGGGAGCTCATGCAAGGCTACAGGAAAGGCCACAGCCTGGGGGATGGTGTGGTTTCCAGACGCGACGTTCGTTCCCACAGAGCAGAGGAGAGCGCGGCCCTGGGCGAGTCCGAAAATCCTCAGAAGTGGCTCCTGCAGAGCAGCCCCGAGCCCCTGGCCCACATGCCCGTATGCGCCAGCAGCTGCTCCGGCTCCCAGCCTTTCTGCTCCAGGCCCTGCACAGGAGCCCCAGGGCCTCCTCGGTCCCGCCCCAGAGCCCTGGCCTGATGGGGTGCCCTGGAGAGCTTCACCCCTCGGGGAGCCCCCAGTCCTGCCCCCGGAGCTCCTGAAGGCATCCCTGTCGGGGGGTCCTGGGTGCGGTACGGGAAGGCCAGCCAGCAGCCCCGCAGCCCGGCCTGCTCCCGCATGTCTGGCAGTGACTCAGCTCTCCCTCCCCGGGTGGCCTGGGCAGAGGCTCCTCGTTCTTGGGGCTGGGGCTCCCAGCACTGCCCGCGGGGCTGATTTTACTGGTAAACACAGAGCCGCTGGCCAGAACCCCTGCCTGGGCCTTGTCCCCGAGATCAAGGACCGCTGGGCCCATGTGTGAGGCCGGGCCCTCCGAGGCAGGGGAGGCCCAAGCTGCCCACTGACGAGTCTGTGTCTGCCCAGTCCTCCAGGATCGATGACCAGCGCTGCCCGCCTCCTGACGTGCTGCCCCGCGGCCCCACCATGCCCGACGAGGACTTCTTCAGCCTCATCCAGAGGGTGCAGGCCAAGCGGATGGACGAGCAGCGGGTGGACCTTGCCGGGAGCCCCGAGCAGGAGGCGGGCGGGAGCCCCGAGCCCCGGCAGCAGTGTCAGCCCGGGGCCAGCTAAGACCCTGCAGCCACGGCCAGGCTGGCCCCAGCCCAGCTCTGGGCCTTGGGGCCAGGGGGGCTCACTGTCACCTGTGATGCCCACAGCCCCTTGAGAAGCCCATTCCTCCAGAGGCCACGGCTGAGGGCAGGCTCTGCGCCCTCTGGCCCTTCCCACTGTGGCCGATGCTGGGCACACGGCCCCCACAGCATCCCCCTCTCGGTGGGGTGGTGGCAGGCTCAGGCCAGGGCTGCCCTGGGCGGATGGGCCTGCCTCTGTCCTGGACCGGCTCCCACGTGGGATATGGCTTTCTGCAGGCCTGCCCCGACCCGCCTGGCCTGGCCTTCTCCCTGCCCCCTGCCCCCCCTCTGCCCCCTCTCTGCCCCCTCCCTGCCCCGGGTCTGGCCTGCAGCTTGTTGATCCCAAACCCTCCCTGACCTCTCCCCGCCCTGCCCGCTCCGTCCCTCCGGCCCGCCCAGCAAATGTGAAGACTCCACTGCCGCCCCTAAGCCCCCAAAGGCTGCTCGAAGCCTCTGCCACAGGGCCTGCCAGCAACGCGGACGCTTCTGTCCTCCCGGGGAGGGTCCCAGGGATGACGGAGCAGACATGCTAGGCCCAGTCCCAGCCCCTTGCCTGCCAGCCCACCTGCTCACCTCCTCTGGGCTGGAGGAGGTAGAAGGCCGGCTCAGAAAGCATGGAGCCTGACAGGACGGTGCGGGCAGGCCAGGTGTCCCCACACATTGTCGCTGGGCCCTGGCCCCCAGCCCCAGCTGGCACCCAGTCCAGAGCAGGGGCCTTGAGGGAGGCAAGGGGAAGGGTAGGGATAAGCTGTGACACCCTCAGCCCTAAGCCCCGAAAGCCCAGGGACGGAGCAGGCCCGGGCTGGAATGCCAGCCGGCAGCGAGGTCCGCTCCCTGACCACACCAGGCCCAGGGGTGGCTGGCAGAAGCCGGGGCGGGGGGGTTCAGCTCTGCTCAACCTTGTGCCTCCAAGTGAGCACCCAGCCCTCAGCTGGGAAGATGACATCACTGCCTTCTCCTGTCGGGAGGGTCCAGCCCGCACACACCATCAGCCCACGGGACTGGGCAGGAGACAGGCCTTCTGGGGGGCTGCAGCCTTGGCCTGCCACCAGCCCTCTGGCAAGCCCCTGGCCCCACACTATGACCCCACGGCCCCGAGGGTGTGGGGGCTACCTTCTCCCCAGGAGGTGCCTCAGCTGGGCTCCTCGGTCTTTCTCTGAGGCTTTCCAGGCTTGGGGAGGCAGCCAGACCCCCACCCCACAGTACAGCCTGGGGGCCCCAGGCCCACGGCGACCATGCTTCGAAGGGTGTGGGGTCCGATGCCAGAACACGGCCTTCTCCCGGGCCGCCCCACATACTTGAATGTACATGCATATTTATTGCTCACGCGTGTCTGCCATGCTGTCAGTGGGTCCTTTCCAACCCAAGAGGTACATTTTTTTTTGTTTTTCCCAAAAAAATAAAGTCTGCCAAGTGAATAATGTCTGTGTCAGAATTAGTCCTAAGGATGAGGGGATTTGGGTCCTTTAGGGGGGCCCCAGGTGATTGACCTCAGTGCAGGGTAAGCAACCCTGCACTGTGCAAAGGGCCTGGGGCCACCACTGTGCTACAAGCCCACCCCCGCAATGGTGCCAGCCAGCCGCCTGGTGGAAGGTTTGTTCCGTTCTCCACCCTGGGAGAGGCTGTCTGTGCTAAGCGGACAGAGTCACACAATGTCCAGGAGCGCTCGCCTCTCCAGTCCTGAGTTCTCAACAGTAGCAGAGCCATGGCCCACCCGCCCACGACCTGCTTGGGGCCACAAACAAGGTGCAGAGCGCCCATGATGTCACACCCCTGGCATATGGGCCAATGAATGCAACGGAGCCATCTGCGAAGAGGGGGAGCCAGCTTGGGGAGCACACCCCCAGCAGACACCCCAACCCCCAGCTGCTCTATGGCGCTGTGTATCCCCAGGAGGAAAGCTGAGGGGTCTGGGGACCCAGCGAGGCAGGAGGTGCCTCACTCACCTCTCCTGTAGTGACCCGCTGGGCCCGGGGCAACCCCTGACCACAGGAGGCAGCACAGCCGGGCGGGAGTCAGGGTCGGGAGACCCCTGAGGTGCGGGTGGACCGGGGAGGCCAAAAGCAGGTTGGGAGGGAGGTCTGCAGGGAGGACCGTAGTCAGGACATGTCCACACAGGGGGCACCCCCAGGGACCGCGGGGGGCTGTCACAGAGCCCCTGACCCGACAGTCCTTGGTGCTTTGGGAACCCGGCGCCCAGAGGAGGCGGCTCTGCTACGGGGCTCCGCGCTGCCGCTCAGTGCCTCCGGGAGCCATGGTTTCCCGGGGACGCAACAGCGGGGACTGTCTCAGCAGCTCGGCAGTGGGGCCGGGATGTCAAGCATCAGAATACATGAAGTATAAATGTGGCCCATCCCCACGTCCACACCTCGGCCTCAGTTTCCCCATCTGTGGAGAGCGGGATTGGCCCAGGCCGCCGTCCTCTGTCCAGCTCGGCACTGTCCGGTCCAGCGGGCTCATAGGGGACAGCGAGGCAGCCAGGCACAGGCCCGGCCCTGCCTCCCGAGGCCCACGGGGAGGGGCTGGCTCAGCCTCCAGGCCGGATCTCCGGGAGGAGGCTCTGAGGGGGATAATAGGTGGTTGTTTGCCCAGGGAAAGACAGGGGTAATCGAGTCACGCACACACTGCCGGCGGGGAACAATGGCAGAGCCCGGGGCGCTGACGCAGTGCTCCAATGCTCCAGGACCTGCGGGGCTGTGGCTGGTGATTAATGGTGAAGGTCACACTTCTGCAAATACCCGCGCTCCTCCCAGGAACACAGAACCTCCTGAGCGGGCCGTCAGACAGGGCTGGAGACAGACCGCTCGCCCCTGGGGGCAGGGCACCGTGTGGGACGTGGGACACTCCCACCCGCCTCACCACCGGCCGCCCTGGCCCCTGTGGTCACGTGAGCAGCCTGATTTGCAGACCCCCTCTGGCCTGCAACCAAGGGTCGGGGAGGGCGGCACGGGCTCACGGGTGCGGTGCAGGAAGTATTGAGGGACGGCAGGGGGCGCAGGAGGAACGGGGATCGGGAGCCCCCCCCCCCCCCCCGGTATCTGGCCAGACAGGACCCATGGTGGGTGCTGCCCCCCAGGAAGAAGAGTGGCTGACTGGCCATGCCTTCCAGGTCCCCGCCAGACCCAGCAAGCCCGGGGTCCCGGCCTGCAGAGCGTGCCCGCACTGCCCCACACCTGTCCCACGTCTCGTCCTCCCGCCCTCCCACCTGACAGGGTCTCCCATCTTCATCTGGTGGGAAGGCACAGTTCAGAGAGCAGAGGGACCCGTCCAGGGCTGCCCGCCACGGCCACGGGGGCTCGAGCTCCCCGCCCAGTCTCCTCCCACACAGACGCAGCTGCGAGCAGGCCAGCACCGGCCCGTCCTCCGCGCGGAGGGACAGTGGAGGACCAAGACCACCGCCTGGCAGAGGCTCCTGGGAGTCATTCTGACTCCGGAACCAGGGACAAGAAGAAGGCGCCGGGCCCCACCATCTCCACGGGACGGGTGTTTATTGGTAGAAAACAGGCCGGCCCGGGAGGCCGCGGGGCCGAAGCATCTTCCGGGAGGCAGAAGACAGTCAGCTGGGCTCCGTCTTGCCAGGATGAGTGGGGTCCTGGTCCTCACCCGCTTCTGAGGCACTGGTGGATTTGGGGTTCCCGGCAGCCTCTAAAACCAGCTCTAGGGCCCCCTCGCCAGCCACTCGGCACACCTTCTCCCCTTTGGCCGCCAGAATTTCTTCAATATTCCTGAGAGAGAAGGAGGCGTCGTGACCCTGCCAGGGCCCCCACCCTGTACCTGGGCTCTTCAGGAGCACCCCAGGGCAGTCCACGGCCAGGCTGGAGCCAGAAGCGTGGGTCCCCACGCCGGTGTGGCCACCAGCTCCCCACATGCTGACCTCCGGACTCTTCAGAGCCCCCAGAAGCAGCTTTTACCAACCCGCCCTCAACTGGAACAGCCCCTCCGAAGTCCCACCGAGCAGCCCAGGACCACCAGCCAGGAGGCTCCTGCCCAGGGGGGTGCACACCCTCACACACACCCCGAGTCTGGCGCGACCCACCGGCCAGTGCGGGCAGAGGTCGTTCGGACGGAAGCCCACCGCCAAAGGGCCCAGCGCGCCCCTCACTTCACAGCCCCGACCCGGACAGGCCGGCGGTGAGGGCCACGGGAGGCTGGGCCCATCCCTGCCCGAGTCATTCGTGGTTTCCCGGAAACCCAAACCCAAAGCCCCTCCTGTGCCCACGAGGCTGGGGGGACAGGCTCTGAGCCTCCCGACAGGAAGGGGGCCCGGCGGACGCGTGGTGGGGCCCTAACCCCGCAGGCCTGCCCGCGCGGCCTCACCTCTTCCCATCCAGGTCTGAGAACCAGCCCAGGTTGTCGGCGATGACGTGGTGCTTCTGGCAGCCGGGGCAGGTCACAATGACCACGCCCCGGTGGTAGGCCAGCTTGGAGATGCGCTTGGAGGACCGGCTCCCACACACCTGGGGACACCCGCAGCCCAGGTGACGCCATGCGCCTGGCCCCGCCCCTCAGGAAGACCCCGCCCCCTCTGAGGATTGACTTCACCCCGGGACCGGGCCTCCGCCTCCGGAGACAGCGCACCGACCCCGGGTGCTGGGCCCCGCCCCTGGGTACGGCTCCACCCGCTCCCGGGAGGCCCCGCCCCGGGGGCAACTCCACCCTCCTCCTGGAAAGGCCCCGCCCCCGAGGACGGCTCCACCTCTATCCTGGAAAGACCGCGCCCCCGGGAGCAGCTCCACTCCTCTCTCGGAAAGGCCCCGCCCCCGAGGGACCGCTCCACCCCTCTCAGAGAAAGACCCCGCCCTCGGGGACGGCTCCACCCCTCTCTCGGAAAGGCCCCGCCCCTGGGGACAGCTCCACCCCTCTCCCGGAAAGGCCCCGCCCCCGGGGGACGGCTCCACCTCTCCATACTGTCCTCCGCTCCCGAGGAACCAGCTTCGCACCCGTCGCACGCTCACCTTGCAAGTGTAGACAAGCTGGTAGTGCGCGGCCCCGGGCCCCGGCTCCGAGCTCAAACGCCGCCAGCCCCAGCCCCCGGCCCCGGCCTTCTTTCTCTCCGCAGCCTCCGGGCCGCCCCCGCGTCCCCACAACCCCCTCAAGCCGGGCCCCTGGGGCCACCTGCGGTTCAGAAGCGGCGGCACGCGGCTCAGCGCAGTCCGCAGCATTCCGCCCTCCGACCTCGGCTGCCCCGCCCCGTTCCGCCCCACGCGGCTGAAGCCGTGCTGCCGCCATCTTGGAAGCGGGCACTCAGCGTCAACGGCCCTTTTCGGCTTCCGTCCGCTGACTGGCAGGCCGTGCTCTGCTGCCCCCTGGAGGCGGGAGGTGCGCGCGCGGCTGGGGGTGTACGCGGGCGCGAGGCGGGCGGAGGACGCGGGACGCGGACCGCGACCGTTTATTTGCGGAACTGCATCTGACAGTGCTGCCCGCCCAGAGCGCGCGCCCCGGCCCGGCGTCCCCCCGCGCGCGGGGCTGGCTAGGAGCCCTCGGTGTCGGTGTTGTCGCTGCCCGTGGTGTTCTCCCAGTCCGCCTCCGCCGGCCTCGCGCCGGGCTGCATCTTCCTGAGCGCGCGCTTCCTGCGGTAGTTCTCGAAGCTCTCCTTGAGGCGCCGCCGCTCCTTCTCGGGGGGCTCCCCGCCGCTCGGGCCCGCGTCCTGCGGGGGAGCGGGGCTCAGGCCGCCGGAGGGTTGGGGGGTCCCCGGCCCGCGACCGCGCTGCCCGCCTTCGGAGCATCGGAGCATCGCGCAGAGCCGGCTCGCACGGCCCGCCTGCAAGCCGCGCTGCGGGCGGGGGTCCTGGTGCGGCTGCCGCTGCCGCTGCCCCCTGCCCGCTCCCGCTGCCCCCTGCCGCTGCCCCCTGCCCGCTCCCGCTGTCCCCTGCCCAGGCCCGCTGCCCGCTGCCCCCTGCCCGCTCCCGCTGCCCCCTGCCGCTCCCGCTGCCCCCTGCCCGCTCCCGCTGCCCCCTGCCCGCTCCTGCTGCACACTGCCTGGGCCCGCTGCCCCCTGCCACTGCCTCCTGCCCGCTGCCATTGCCCCCTGCCCAGGCCCGCTGCCCCCTGCTGCATCCAAGAAGGGGGGACTCTGCTTCTGGCTTGTGCAGCCCAGAGCCCGTGGGCAGAGACCCCTGCCCTCACCCCCAGGCATCCAACTTGCACAGGCGGCCTTCCCAGCTCTGTCACACACAGGCCCGTGCCAGCGGCACCCCCGGGGCAGCAGGGACCCAGGGGCAGCCTTACGTTGGGGATCAGGGGAAGCTGCTCCTCCTGCAGAGCCGCAAAGGGCTGCTGTGGGCTGTCCCCATCGGCTGGGCCACCTGGAATGGAGGAGTAGGCCTGTGGGTCCTTCCCAGCTGTTGGGACCACGCCCGGCCACCTCCTCTCCCCTGAAGCTGCCAGGCCAGTCCTGTACCATCTCCTGGGGCCTCGCTTGAACCCCAACTGGCCTCCCGTTGTGTAGACAAGAGGACTGGAGCTCAGAGATGTCAATGCCCCACTCTGGACCCTCTAGGCAGGCAGAAGCTGCTGGAAGCCCACCAGGGCCCCACCATCGAGCTCTACTCCCAGCAGCTGGGAGCACAACATTCCAAGCTGCCTGGTCCCTTCAAGATCTGCCAGGGCCTGGACGGGCCCAGGGCTCTCAGGACTGTCAGACAGAAGGTGCTAGATGGGCTGGTTCCCGTACACTGGCCAGGATGGGAGCCTGGAAATCTAATCTCACGGACGTCACAGGGGGAGAGACCCCAATCCAGGTCTCTCCCTGGGGCTGGCACTTTCCCTTCCTTGGCCTCTAACCCTGAAGCCTGCCCCAGCTCCTTCAAGGGGCCACACCACCCCTGGGCTGGGGCTCCCAGGGTCTCCCCCTACCACTCACTGCCTGCTGGGTCCTGCCCGCCTGTCCCCATGTTGGGGCTCTGTGGCCTGAAGTTCAGGTTTCTGGGCAGCGTTGGACTGCTCTGCTCCCTCACTGCTGCACTGGCTGTCCCTCTTTTGCCTCCCTCGGAGGCTGGTGGCAGGCCTGAGGCTGAGGAGGTCGGTCTGGCTTCCCAGCCACCTCCCCACCTCCCCTCTGGCAGCCACCTTCAGAATGAGCCCCTCGACCCCTTGTCACC
>ML108063.1:12757-46760 GCA_003697995.1 Taxidea taxus jeffersonii
CACACCCCTCACAAGGCTTTGTCAGCCTGTGGGGGACTAACTCGGTGTGGGGGCGCGCCCCGTGCTTTACCGCCTGTCCCTCTGCGCCCACCGGCCAGACCACACCCCAGGACACAACTCTGACCCCCACCAAGCGGCCAACGGGAGCGGCCGGCTTCCTGGAGCCGAACTCACGTCCCCTGGAGTCCTCGGCCCCAAGCAGCCGGGACGGGAGGAATCGCTGCGGAGCGCCTTCGTTTCCATCCCTGCTTCTGCCTCAGGACCAGCCAGAGAGAATCCTAGCTGCTTACCGGGGCTGCCCGGCCCCAGCGTCCCTGGCTCGTGGCCTGCCTTTGGTGGCTACAGTGACCCCTCTCCTCTGCCTGCCCCCGAGGGAGGGTGGGAGCCCCGCTCCCCGGCCCGGCAGCGCTGCTTCCCGCTTCCCACCACCGCCTGTGGCCTCAAGGCAGCCCCCGTGTCCCAAGCTCACGCTGCACACTCCGGCCCCCACGGCGCGGCTTTCCGACGTGGGACCGCAGAGCTAGAGGCCCCTGGCACAGGCTGCCGGTCCCCTCCGGACGGTCACTGAAGCCCCCACCATGCCTGACCAGAAAGGCCCCCACGTGATGTGGCGGGAAGGTGGCGGAGAGCAGGGATGGGGACCCAGTCCGGACGGACTCCCGCCCCCGGTCCCCAGGAGCGCAGCCAGCCCGCCGGAGGGCCAACAGTGTCTGAAGTTAAAAAAGCTGTTTCTGGGGCGCCTGGGCGGCTCTGTCGGGTGAGTGCCTCGCTCTTCGCATCCAAACGCCTTCTCAAATATCAGAAGGGCTAGGGCCTGAGGGCCTTCCTTCCCGCCTCCCAGACAGGAGGAAGGAAAAAGCCCACGAGACATCTTTCTTTCGTGTGTCCCGCTCTTGATTCCGGCTCAGGTCATGGTCTCGGGTGCTGAGATCGAGCCCCACGCAGCCAGGAGTCTGCTTGGGTTTCTCTCTCCCTCGCCCCCCCACCCATGCACTTTCTCTCGCTCTCTCTAAAATCAGTAAATCCTTAAAAAAGACAAAAAAAGAAAACCTTTTTGCCAAACAAGAGAGCTTCCCGTTCCATGAGACAAACGTGGAGCCATAAAGGACTCTGGAGGGACGACCGCCGGTGGAGCGGTTTTCCTGGCGGCGGGGGACGGGGTCACCTTCCGGGTGCTCCCAGCTGTCGGCGAGCTCCCTGACAAGCGCCCTGCCCCCCGGGGTGGGAGGTGACCTACCTGGTCCCTCTCGCTGGCCACCTCCTCCATCTGCCGCAGCACGGCCTCGATGCGGTCCCTGTACATCTCCGAGTCCTTCCGGAGGGCTTGGCGCTGCAGCTCGGACATCTCCTTCTCCTCCACGCACTGCGGGAGCCGGCAGCTAGCCCCCGCCCCGGCCCCGCGCCCGCCCATTCTGGCTCCTGGTCCGGCCCGGGGAGGCTCCTTGAGCCCCTGGGTCCCCGCCAGCCCTGAACTTCCAGACCAACGCCGGGGCCTGCCCATCCTGGGGGAGTACGGGCCTGGAGTGGGGTGAGGAGACAAGCCCCTGCACCTCCAGGAAGGGGTGAGGTCGGGCTGTGGACACGGGGCAGCCCCTCAGCCCTCCCGGCCGCATACCAGGGCGTGCAGAGCCTCGGCCCGCCGCAGGGCCTGGCGCAGAGACAGGATGGTGTTGGCTTGCTCTTGGTGGTCCCGCAGAGCCTGCCGCCAGTCGCCCTCCAGCACCTGCGTGTAGGGGCCGCTCTTGTCCGGCTTCCCTTCCTGGGGTGGTGAATAGGGCGGAGTGGCAGGAAGCCTCTGAGCGTGAGCGGGCCCTGCTCTCCCCCACCCGCCTGGGGACCCCAGCTCGCGCCCGGCCCACCCCGCACCTGCACGGTGGCCTCCAGCTCCCGCACGCGCGCCTGCAGCAGCGTCTTCTCCTGCTGCAGCTCCCACACCAGCTCCTGGCTGGGCCGCTGCTCCACCGCGCGCCGCAGTTTCAGCGTGTTCCTGCGCTCCACCCGGCAGTCGTCCTCCGCCCTCATGAGGCTGTGCTTGAGCCGCTCGACCTGCGGGGAGACGCGTCAGCCGGCCGCTGTGCCCCGGTGCCCCGCCACCCTCCGGCCGCGGCCGCGGGCACCTCGAGCTGCAGGTCGCGGCTGTGCGTGAGCGCGGCGCCCTTCTCCTCGCTCTGGCGGGCCAGGCGCATGGCCAGGCCGTAGTTCTCCTCCCTGCAGCGCCGGAGCTCGCGGGCGCTGGCCTCGCACTCCTCCCTGAGCCGCTGTGTGCGCTCCTGGTGCTTGCGGAGCAGGCCGTCCTTCAGCCGCAGCTCCGCCGCCAGCTCGTCCCGGGAGCCCGGCTGCTGGGCCAGCTCCTGCACCTTCCTCTGCAGCTTCAGCACCTCGCTCATCAGCAGCTGCGTCAGGCCCGACTCCCCAGATGCGTCTGCGACGGCTGGGCCGCGTCAGAGGGCGCACCCGGCCCACGGCCGCCCCGCCGCGCCCCCACCCTGCTGCACCCCAGGCCCGAGGGCCAGCTGGGCCCCTCCAGAGGACGCGGGGCCAAGGGGCCACCCCAAGGTGCTGGTGCTCCCCTTGGAGGACGCAAGTGGAGCCCCTCACTCACCCTGCCGCCCGGCCCGGGACCACCCCCGGCCCACCGCCCGGCACAGGAGCCCTCAGGCCGGGCACCCTCCCCCTTCGGCTCATTTGGTCATGATCTTGACTGTGAGGCAGGAGGACATGCATCCAGGCCGGGGAAACCGTGGCTTTGTCCGTTGGTGGCGCCAGTAGACGCCCGCCCTTCCAAGAGCCGAGGCTTTTGTGGGGTCAGACAGAGGGGTTCTGACCTGTAAGTCAGCCCGTGCCCCCCCCCGCCCAGCGTGGGCCTGCCTTTCCTCCAGCAGAGAGAGGAGCAGGACGGAGCCCGCCGCTGGCACTCCTGCGCCCCTTACACTTGCTCTTGTCCCCGGTCTGTCGGTCAGGAGGACAGCCCTCGGCGGCCTGCCTGCGGGGTCCCATGCCTCACCGATGATCATGGAGAAGACACGGGTAGGCTCCTTGCCCGTGACCTTCTTGTAGAGCTGCGGGTAGTAGAGCTCCAGGCTCTCGAGGAAGGCTACGTAGCCCTTGTGGCCAGTCCGCTGCAGGATGTCCAGGAGCACGCCTGAAACCCACAGGGCCTGGCTGGGCCGTGGCTGTCCTGCCCGTCCACCCTGGGCTCTCCCCTGGGGCCTCTGCTGTGCGCAGAAGCGCCACCACTCCCCACAGGCGGGACCGGGTGCGGGTGATGGGGGTGCCCGTTCCTGTGCCCGGCGTCCCCGGCTGAGGCAGCACTGACCCACTTTCCGCTTGCGGATGACCAGGTTGGGGTCACTGAGCACCTGCTCCTCATCGTCGGGGCTCAGCACCTTGCACTGGCGCAGGTAGGGTGTGATGCGCGAGGGGTCGATGATGGAGATGAGCTTCACGCGGAAGCTCTCCAGAGCGCCCCAGCACTGGTCCTCGTTTTCATAGTCTGACATGGCGGTGGTCACAGCTGCGGTCAGCGGGAGAGCTGCTGGGAGGGAGAGCCGCACACCGGGCCCTGGCCTCACCTGCCCCGGCCCTCTCTGCTCTGTGCTGGTGCTGAGACCTGGGCCCTGCTGCCACTCCCCCGGCATCCAGGCTCTCTCTGTCCCCAAGTCGCTCGGATGATGGTGGGGGAAGACGTGGAGGGCTCCAGGGACAGGTGGCATCAGAGAACACCGCACGCCCCGCACCGTGGCCCTGCTCTGGGCTCTGCACTCCCTATCCTGAAAGTGTGGGGCTGCTGGGCCACCACCTCCTACCCACTGGCTGTGCCTCCCCAGGCTGAGGCCACGAGCCTGAGGCAGTGACTCGCCCCCCCTGTGCCTGCGTGCCAGGCAGGGCTGTGGGGGACTTCCTCCTTCCTGGACGTGGCGCCCGCTCAGAGCCTAGCTCCACCACCTCCTGTGTTTCCGGCGGCCGCGGGCGGCTGGTGGTGCAACCACGGACCGCCCACGGGACAGCCAGGCCCGCTGTCCCGGGAGGGGCCGCTGCATCGCCCGTGACCAGCCCCAGCACCGCTCTGGTGCCCTCTGTGGGCTCTCAGGTCCCGGGTGCCAGGCACCTCGGGGGGCCTCTCCCTCTCCCACTCGGGCGTCATTGTGCCCGCTCGCCGACACAGGGGCCATCCGTGTTGGGACCATCCACTGTGGCTCCCTTCCGCCAGTGGGAGTGGGAACCACTGTCTGGAGGCCTGGCCCAAGCCAGAAGCTGGCTCCTGGTGGTGGGACCAGAGCTGCTGACCCGCCACCTCAGAGAGCCCTCAGCCGGCGTGGGAACGTGGTTTCCAGCCCAGAGGAGCTAGACAAGTGCTTCCCAAGCTCGCGGCGGCAGCCGGCGGGGTCTTTGCAGGAGTCTCTCTGACTTCCAGCAGCCCTCAGTCACCCCATCCAGCCAGAGGCAGACACCAGCAACTCAGTGGATGGCCCTTGGGACATTCAGCCTGTTCCCTGCCTTCCCCGCACCTGACGCCCTGCTGCTGAGTCCACAGAGATGAATAAGCAGGTGCCACGTGGCGGTGAAGGCGAACGAGGCAGAAGAGTGGAGGTCACTTGCTGCCCTTCTGGGGTTTGTGCCCCAAGAGCCCTGAGCAGAGGGACAGGCGTCTTCCTGGACACCTTCAGAAAGGGCAGCAGCCCTGCCTACCTCAGAGTCCTGGAGGGGCCCCTGCGCGGTGGGACGCGGGTCAGCCTGGGCCACCCTGGTCTGATGAGCGGGAGGAGGTGCTGCCAGCCAGCCGGCAGAGCCCAGGAGGAGAGCTGTGCCTTCCTGACGGTGCTGGGGAGCTCCACGGAGCCCGGCAGGTCCTCCCCGAGGGAGCCGCTCCTGGGGCCCGCCTTCTGATTCGCCCGCCTGGCAGGGCCCGGGAGGCGGGGCGGAGGGAAGTGGAAGTCTTGCTCCGAGGCCTGGAGGCCCAGCCCTGGCGCCCACTAAGTGGAAGTGTGAGCAAAGACCTCCCTGGAGCTGGAGGAGGCCAGTGCACTGTCCAGTCTGTTCTGGCTTCTGGAGGCTTCTCCAGCAGGGGCTGGCTGGGAACCAGCAGGGCGGGCAACCTGCAAGAGGGGGGTGGGGATCCCTGCTCCCGGCTCTCCGCCGGGCCCACACGCGCAGCCGCCCACCGCGGGGACTTGGTCCTAGGAGGGCTGCCATGCAGTGTCTAGAGGGCATGCAGCTGGAAAGGCCACTGCGGCTGGCAGGCCAGGGACCTGGTCACGCTTGTCCCGCGTGGTCTCCAGCCCGCACCACAGCACAGCACAAGCCCGTGCCTTCCAGGAAGTGTCTCCCCTCAGCCAGCTCTCTGCCGAGGGGAGAGCAGGCTCCTGGGACCCCGACGCCTCACAGACTGCTTTCAGAAGGGCTGTTCCCCAGCTGGCAGAACTCGGGCCACTGCCAGGGCAGCCCCGCTCGGGCTGGGGAAAGCCCCGGGCCAATGCCTCGCCGGCTGGAGATGCTGGCTGCCAGGCGGAGGCAACAGCTAGGGAGGGGCCGGGCAGGCAGGGAAGGTCCAGACCAGGGCTCCGGCTCCACCACCCCAGGCAGCGCGTCTCGCCCCACCGGCCCCCTGCCTGCGGGCTTGCCACCCTCCGTCCCTGGGCCTCCGGCGCGCGTGAGTCCGGTGGGCGCGGGCAGCCTGACGCCCACCCCCACCCCCGCGGATCTCCGGGAGGACAGGCTGACATCAGGCCTCCAGGAGCAGCCGGTTCTGGGCCCTTGATGGAGCTGTGACCACCGGTGTCCCTGTCACGGTGGGTGTCTGTAAAAACTCGACGGAAGCGTCATGCTGCGTTACCAGGAACTAGAAATCCGTAACGAAAAGCTAACTGGAAAATCCCTAAGCACTTGACAATTACACAGAAACCTCTAAATGACCACACGTCCAAAGACGCCCGCAGGAAAAGCAGACACGAGCTGGAATAGCGCCGGGCGCAAGCTGGAAAGTGAAAGCGCGTTCCCACGGCTGCGTGGTGGTGGGGCACCCCCTGCATGTGGAGAATGGGGCGCCCGGGGGAGGGTGGCACGCGGGGAACGCAGGAACAAAGCCTCTAGAACCAAGCGCCTTGAAAGGCTGCATGCCAAGACCAGGGCTGAGCGCCCCTTGGAGCCGTGGCGGGGGCCGGGGCTTGGGCTCCTGCCAAGCAGCAGCCCCGAGGGAGGAAGGTGGGCTGGCCTGGGGCCGCTGCAGGATCTGTGGGCAGCCAGGCTGTTGCTGCTTCCAGGCACCCACCTTGGTGGGCAGTGTGGTCCGGAAGGCAGCGTAGCAGGTCCACCCCAGTCCCCGTGGCCGCACCAAGACCAGCGGCCACCTGGGAGCTCACGGCAGGTCTCCCGGTCCAAGGCACGAGCGCGTCTCGTGGAAAACTCCCCACCTAACACTGAGGCCTGGGGTTCAGGGGGCTCCTCAGACTCAGGGCCCAGCCAGCCAGCTCTGGACGAGGCCGGAGGAGGCCCCAGCCCTCTGCACACACCCAGTCTCTCAGGACATCACAAGAGCCTGAGGCTTGCCTTTTAATAAAAAAATTAGCCATTCCTTTATTCCTTCAAACATCCCAATCTGTGCCCGAGGGCCAGCCAACCCCTGTGGTCACATGGTCCCTGCTGGCGGAGCCTCCCCAGCTTCCAGCTGCTTTGGCTGCTTCTCTGGAAGCGGCGGTGCGGGGTTCTCAGAGCAGGCGGGCTCACCAGGGTCCAGCACAGCTCCTGCCTCCTGGAACACAGAGATGCCCGGATGGTGGGGACTCCCAGACCTCAGCCAGACCCCACGGACCGCACTGTAGGGCAAGAAGCACAGGCGGGCACCGTGCCCCAGGCTGGCTGCCCACCTGTGGTCCACGCAGGGACCATGCTGAGGGCGGACCCGGGAGCCTGGGTGGGCTTCTCCTGGGACGTCCCCCACTGCCGGCATCCCCTCTGTGGACCCATCTGCCCTTGTCTCAGACCCAGGACCTCTCTGAGCATGGTCCCCACCGTGCTCAGAGAAGCCGACTCCTACCTCTGGGGACCTGCGGACCTGGACGTCCTTCCTTCCATGGGATCTCCACCCCATGAACTCAACTCATCTGTGCTGAGGGCCTACTTGGTGCCTGCCATCCGCACACTGAGGCCCCAGCAGCACCAACCAGGTTACTGCCTGCATGGGCACACGCTTACGTCACAGCTGACACTTATAAACCGCGTCAGGTGTAGAAAGGAAGAGTGCATCAACACAGATGGATACTGGGACTGTGGCGCTGCCTCAGAAAAGCCATGGAGAGCATCTCTGAGCAGCTGACCACTGAGCAGAGACACGACTGGAATAAGGGAATGAGCTTTACGGACAGAGGAGAAAGATAAGCAGCACAGCAGTGCAAAGGCCCTGAGGCACATGCGTGCTAGCAAGCAGGAAGCACCAGAGCCAGGGGTGTGGAACCCAGTGGGAGTGGGGGGTTAGATGGCCCACCCCAGGGCCCCCAAGACCCCAGAGGCCTGTATATACCCACACCCAACCTAACACCATCACACTTGACGGGAGCTCCAAAGGGCAGCCTACCCTGCATTCGGACAGCTGTTGGCTCCCACGCGCCCAGATCATGGCCACAGGGAAGGCCCGTGCTTACCCCGCACTCACACCAGCCGCCGCCTCTTCCGGGCGTGCCCCGCATGCCGAGTTCTCAGCACATCAAGGTCGTCAAAACTGTCTAGGCTGGAAGAGGCAGAACCCTGCCCAGGGTCCGGGGCTCCCTGTAACAGAACCCAGGCAGGGGACAAGAGTGACCCATCAGCAGAACAAGCTGTGTCCTGACACCGTGGCACCAGGGACACACGGCTCCCCAGACCTGTCCCTGTAGAGACACGGCGGCTTATGGATAAACGGAGGCCAGAGAAGTGTAGACATGCCCCCCGCCCAGGCATCCCCAACTGGGAAAATTCCCTTGGGGACAGCAGACAACCAGCGTCCCGTGTCCTGGCTCTCCCAGCCAGGCCAGCAGGCCAGGCTGAGCAGCACAGGTGGCTGGCAGTGGGGAGCCTACAGGCAGGACGCGGGACAGGAAGCTCCCCTCCCCCAGCCCCAAACCCCCATCTGCTGCTGACGGCGCCAAGGTGAGTCCCAGCTGGGGACGGGCCACCAGTGGCAGAAGACCCCACAGCCTCCCTGATGTGCCACACAGTGAGAGGGCGTAGCTCTCCTGCTGGCCCCAGGAACAGGGTCAGAGGACACCATGCCAGGAGCCCCAGGGCCACAACTTCCCTGTTTGCCAGGCTTTGTGCCAGGGAGTAAGGAAAGCAGTTTGCCTCCATAGCTCAAAGCTCTCCTGGGGTACACGGTGCCAGAGCTGGCAGCTGGAAGGATCTCAGTGTCCCCAGACTTGCAGGACCACTGCTGCGGAGC
Organism: Taxidea taxus jeffersonii; assembly: GCA_003697995.1. Taxonomy (NCBI): domain Eukaryota; kingdom Metazoa; phylum Chordata; class Mammalia; order Carnivora; family Mustelidae; genus Taxidea; species Taxidea taxus. Next base: position 21,168 of record ML108063.1, read on the forward strand.
TCGTGCCCCAGTGGAGGTTCCGTGTGCACATGGGGTGCCGGGGCCCAAAATAACCCGCTCCCTCAGGCGAGGCCACGTGGCGGGGGCCCCCAGAGGGGCCGAGGGCCTTCGGGAGGGTAGAGAGCTTCCTTCCTTTCTGTTTCCCACACTGGCCTCAGGGCCTCGTCCGCAGACTGTGCAGACCCGGAGTCACCTTCCTCCTCCTCAGCAACCTGTGGGCCAGACTCCCCTGACTGGGTGTGGGCGCTGCCGATGGTGGCGGGGGGCTCTGTGCCCACGGCCACCTACCTGGAAGGGGAGGGAGGCCGCCGGCCCTGCCCGAGGACCGCCCGTGGAGCAGCCATCTGTGAGCTCCAGCTCCCCGAGGTCACCCTCGCTCTCAGGCTCCGCCCTCGTGGCCACGGACAGGGTGGTGGGGACACCGTGTGGAGACAGAGTGGCCAGGAGTGCGGGGAGGGTGAAGGTGGCCAGGAAGCGCGCCTTCAGCAGCAGGTAGGCTGGGCTGTCCCGGAGCTGTCGGTGCACCTGTCCCAGCGAGGCCTGCAGGGCTCCGGCCGCCCCGCTGGATGTGAGGGAGGCAGCTCTCCGCTCCAAGGCCTTCTTGTGGAGCAGGAGTCCAGACAAGGCCCGGAGGCTGCACAAGGCAGGGGGCTGGTAGGGCAGCCTGGTCCCCAGCGGGGGCACACACACACCCTGCTGTCCCCTCAGCCACTCCCGTACGGCTGCCTCGCTCTCCTGGGACAGGAGGTCCAGGTCCAGGGTACCCCTCTCAGCTCCAGGCCGGGGTGGGGGTGGCCTTTCCAGGCCCAGAGGCCCTGTGAGTCCCCCTGGCCCTGGGGACCCCGGTGTCCCTCCTGGGCCACTCCCAGGGCCAGTGCCAGCTTGCAGAGATGGCTGGCTGGATGAGGGGGGTTTTGCTTCAGGGCGGTCAGCTGTAATGGTCGTCTGAGAGGGCATCCTGGGCACGGCTATTTCCCTGGCCACTTGGGCCTCTCCAGGGAAGGAAGATCCCCCACAGGCGTGGGCCCCGTCACGGCCCACTTCCACAGAACTTTGGGATTGGCAGAGCTTCGGAAGGGTCGAGAGGTCCGTCCTAGAAGGAGGATCTGAGTCTGTGTCCACGCTGGCTGGGGGCTGCCAAAGGTGGCTTAGCCCAGGGGGCCTGGGGCCCTGGCCTGCCTGCATCCCAGGCAGGGTGGGCGGCAGAGGTACTGACAGTCCTTTGGGGTCAGAGGTCCCCGCTGGCCCAGAAAGGCCCACCACGGCCGGCACTGGGAGCAGCCCCTGGGCTGTGAGCACCCAGGTGACAGGCAGAGGGGTGCTGGCTGCCATGTGTGGCCCGCCCTTGTGCGTGGTGAGAGCTGGCGTCAGGCTGAGGGGCTGGACAGGCAGCTGAGCGGGGCTGGGGCTGGCAGGGAGGAAGACTGGTACCTCCGGCAGGCCCTGCTTCCGGGATGCGGCGGGGACCTGAGACTGTCCCAGGCCACCCTGATGGCCGCTCACGAGGACCTGGCTGGGAACCGGAGCTCTGCAGGCAGCAGGAGCCGCCTCTGTGGAAGCCAGGGCGTGGGCAAGGACAGGCAGGGCGGAGGGCTGCTTGTCCTCAGCTGAAGCGCTCAGTCCCATGGCTGCAGGGTCTGCGGCAGCCGGGCCCGAGGCTGTGGGGTTGGGGGTCGCCTGTGGCACATGGGGCTGGAGCACCAATGGCGAGGAGAGCAGCAGCTGTGGTGGGAGGGCCACGGTGCCTACGGCGGCCTTCCTGGCCCGGGCCTCTCGAAGCCGCTTCTCCCGCAGCAGCTCGGAGACAGTCTTGGGCTTGGGGCGGGGGCCGCACGGAGCTGGTGGGGGCGCCTGCGGACCGGACTCGGCACCGCAGGGCTGCAACGCCCTGCCGCTCCCTTTCTGGCTGGTGCTCTGCCTTGCAGCTTCCTGTGCTGGCAGCTTCCAGAGGCTGCGGCCTGCAGGGGACACACAGCGCGTGCAGGTGAGCTCCATGTGGGTGGGCCCCAGACAGGCCTCCCAAGTGTCCCAGCGGAGGGCCCTCCTGGAGGGCGGGTGGCCACTGGGAGCACAGAGCAGGAGCCTCGCTGTCTCATCGGCGTGTTCCCAGACCTCCCGGACCTCCTGCCGTGGCCAGGGCAGCGGGGCCCGCCGGACACCGGCCAGCTCGTACCGCATACCGGTGCCAGCTTTCAGTACCTCCCACGTGACTGCTGGGCACCACCACCCGCCTCGCGGGGTCTCCCCGGGCCCCAGACCCTCGCACGATGCGGCTGTTGTGCGGAGGCTGGTGGCGGCCCAGACACCCAGGGCCGGCTTATGTGCAGGGAAGGTTGGAGCCTGAGTGGCTGCCTCGCTACTGTCCCTGCCGTGAGACTTGGACAAGACCTGTCACCAAGGCCACGGCTGTGCTGCTCAGAGCCCGAGATACAACACCCCTTCCCACTAGGCTAGGCGGTGAAGACAAAAGCAGTGACAGACAGTACCTGCGGTGTCCTGCGATGAAGACATCTGAAACATAAGAGCCAGCGCTTCAGGGAAGTCCCAGGGCCCAGGCCCACTTCTCTACCCGCGCAAGGCCTTCCTCCTGCTCTCACCTGCAGTGGGAGTGGGGCCCCAGGCACCAAGGCTGGCCTCCCTCCCTCCCCACATCCTCTTACAGGAACCACTGGGTGAGCTCATCACGGTGGGGTCAGGGCTATGTGGTCTGAGGGAGAAGCAGGGGCCTGGCTCTCCAGGCAGAAGAACTCGGGGGCTCTGAGGCCTGGATGGGGCTCCAAAGGGCCAGCCTGGTCATTCTGTCCTTCCCTTCAGTTGTGACTGGACCCAGGAACACGGCCTCTCGCTGACAGAGCCCACACCTGGCATCCCACCCCAGCGGGGCCGATGCCCAGAGCAGTAGATGCCCAAGGGCTCGGGGGCCTCCACACAGGGATGACGCGGCACCAGCGCTGGCTCTGCCCCCGTGGACGTGTCGCGAAGCCCTCAGGACTCCGGGCAGACAGGGAGACAGCTCCTAGGAGGGCTCGCACGACGGGGCCAAGAGCCAGCAGGGCTGTTCTCAGGGACCGGCCCAGCCTCTGGGGAACCCGGGAACACGTCCCATCTCCCACTTCCTGGTGTCGGGAAGGGGAGGGAGGGGCGGCGCAAGCCAGGTGAGCCTGCGCCCGGTGCTCACCGTGCTCCTCACCTGCAGAAGCCTGGGCGCTGGGTCCCGAGTGCCAGTCTGGAGCAGGGCAGGAGTCTGGGCCTTCCTTTCCCGAACGACCTCCATGCACCCAGCAGTATCGATCTGGAGCAACTGAGGGACGCGCGGGATGCTTGCATGCACGTGACAGGCGAGAACCCGTCCCCGTCCGGGACCGAGATGACAAGGGCGTCTGCCATGCACTTGAGCCTGCTCTGACCACTGCTCGGGGCAGGTCCGGAGGCTGGCACAGCCCCTCAAGACCACGACCCTTTCGCTCGGCCCCTGCCTGGCCTCAGGGCATCGGAGCAGAGCTCCCCCGGCTGGGGCGTTCGTCCCCCACTTCCGCTTACACACTTCCCAGCACCCTGTCCCTTCTCGAGATGGAGTGTCACCGATGGTGGCAGGGACAGGGCTGCCCCTTCCACAGGGACCAGCCTACCAAGCGCCACAGGCCACTGAAAGGCCCTTTCCAAGGATCTGAACCTTCTGAGTTAGACCTCACCCAAGGAAGGCTCCGCCTTACAGGACTCCTCACCTGGATAAAGAGGGTGAACACAGGGGTGCTGGCCAGCCGGGCTTCCTCCAACTGCTTCCTGATGCCATCAGCTGAGAAAACAAGGGCATGCATGTGTGGTTAGCAAGGCCCCTCTCCACGGGCCCCAAAGAATCCTGCGTCCATCTGCCACCATGCTCAGCTGGAAGGAAGGGCAGGAGCCCGGAGAGAAGCTGGCCCTGACTGGCCTTCGGAGGCCCCCAACGACCAGCTCTCCAGAAACCTGCACACAGGCAGCGCGCACCCAAGCCCCGAAAAGACCCCAGCTAAGGCCCGAATGCTGGTCACTCCCAGACTATCTCCCCTGTGCTAGGCAGGTCGGAGACAAAACCCAATCAGCCCTCCAAGGGGACCTCGCCGTGCACCCCCTGCCCCAGCAGAGCAACCCTGCATCTACCCTGTGTCTCCCCACTCCCAGGCCCCACAGGAGGCTCTCAGAGGAGCCCGGGGGCAGTACCTCGGGTGTGTACAGTGGCAGGCCTCCGGGGGGAGCACGGCAGGACGACATCACCCACCCACGGGCTCACAGCCATCAGAAGTTGACGCTCAAGGAGTCTCCTCTGTAGGGCATGTCCTCGCCACCGCCGCCTGCTCCCAATTGTCCTGTGCCACAGCTGCCGTACACGGGGCCCGGCTACACCATCGGTGGCGCTGGTCCCCAGGGATGAGCTGAGCAGGCATGGCTGCCTCAGTTTCTCCTGAATAAGGAAGAAAGGCACCTAGGCTTCCCAGCCAGGCTTGGCTTCTGGACTGCCTATGCCACGCCCCCCTTCTCCCTGGACTGGGGAGGGGCCCTGGCCACCAGGGCAGTGGCGGTGGGGGCCGGCCCCTACCAGCGTCTGGTGCCGGCGGGCTGTGTTCGTCCTGAGCACCTGCAGCACAGTCTCCTGCGGCACCTTCAGCAGACGACTCCCGCCCTGATAGACAGATGGCGTGAGGCTGGACCCACGGGGAGCACAGGGCCTGCAGGGGCAGCACGCACACCCCCACACCCAGATCCCAGCGCGGAGTGGTGGGAAGAGTCCTGAAGCAAGGTGGCCTTGGCGGGTCCCGAAGGCCTGGCACCCACACGCCTGCCGGCTTGGCTGCAGCCAGCGTTGGCAGAGGTCCCCGCTCCTCCAGCTGGGGCCCCTCGCCGATGGCGCCACAGGAGCCTGATGGTCACAGATGCGGCAGAGAAGCCACGCACAGTGGGAACTGCTGCATATACTCTGTCTAGACGCCTAGACAGCCCACTGTCCCCTCAGGTGCCACAGCGTGGAGTCTCCGACCTCTCCCAGCACACGGAGCCTGCTCACCGCAACCACGCACGCAGCCAGAGCCAGGCAAGCGGCCAGGGCTCCGACACCGCAGACCCGATCAGACGGGCGCACACGGGCAGGACAAGGTGGGCCCGTGCAAGTGGACCCTGTGCAGGAGAGGTGTCTGGCCTTTTGCAAGCCAGGAAGACACCCCCTGCTTGCTGCCCCCCGCCCTGCCCCGCCGCTGCTCAGGGACAGATGGGTCAGAAACAGTTCCAAGTCCGTGGGCCCACCAGGCAGTAGCCTCAGCAGCTCTCCTGCTTGGCTCATAAAACAAACCCATGGGGAAGCAGAGGTGGCTGCACTGGACACAACTCTCCCGACACAGCCAGGAGCGAGCATTCGAGTGAGCCAGGGCGGGTGTCCGCTCTGCCGCACCCAAAAGGCCACTAATGTGAGGTCAGGCCGGCCCGCGGTGCCTCGGCTCTAACTTCGCAACCCCAGAGCAGCACGGTGGGATGTAGCACCAGGGCCCACGGCCTACCTTGTCTGCTGGCTCCTCTGAGTTTACGATGTGAGTGTCCGCTGAGTCTGGGCACTCGATACCTCTGGCGCTGGTGCTGTGGGTCCCAGAGGGACTGTCTGCCTGGCCCGCCTCCTCGGTGGGGCGACCGGCTCTGCTGCTCCCCTGAGCCTCTCTGGAGCCCCTGGGAGGGTGGGGGGAGGCAGCACGGCGTCCTGGCCAGCCCTGGGCTCCCCCTCCACACGGCTCACTGGTGCTCTGCCTGGCAGGCACCCATAGGTCCATGTCCGGCACGGTGTGTTGGGCCGATGGGAGCTCCTGGCCACTTGCCCGGGCCTCCAGGGCTTCCTCTGGCTCCGAGTCCTCACTGTCCCTGCTGCTGCTGCCGCTGCCTCCACCCTCACCACCGCTGTCCCCGTTGCTGCTGTCCCCGCTGCTGGAGCTCCACCGCACGCTGCGAAGGGGCCTCCGTCTCCTCCTCCCCCGACTCTGCTTCTTCTGTGGGGAAAGGCTACTTGGAGGCCAGGCCTCGGCTGCCCAGGACTCATGGACCAGGGGCAACAGGCAGGCAGGCTAGCCCTTGGGGGAGAGACCCCAAGCAGGCTGGGACACGGTTCACTGGGAGTACAGGCCCCTTGGTCCCTGACTGCTCGGAGGGGACAGCAGCTGTTGGGAGAGGCCGGGGCTCTCTGCCCTCAGCTTCCGGGAAGAAGAGACGCCAGGACCAGAAACCAGATGTCCCTCCTCCTCTCCCTGCTCTGCAGTGATGTTGGCCCCACAGATGACAGGGCTTTTGGACTGACTTTTGGTAGAGACTCACCCTGACCATGATCTTCCACTTGCTCAGACACTGGGAGCCTGTCCGATGGGGCAGTTCAGAAGCTATCCTTGCCCAGTGACCTACAAGAGCACAACAACATGGAAGTTGCTTCCCAAAGTCTTTGACAACTTTACAGCCCGAATGAGGGGCTCTTCTCGCACACGTGCTGTCTCCGTATAAGGCCTGCGTCGTGGTCCCTGAGAACATACGCCCCGCTGCACACGGCTCCCCACAGCAGAGAAGCTTCTGAACCGCAGCGCAGGACCAGGCCTTTAGAAAGAGTCTGGGGGACGCACAGCGAGCGGGAAGAAACCACCTGCGCTTATGTGAAGACGGCCCCCGCACATCTGCCGTGCCAAACGCTGCAAGTTATTCTCTTCTCGACAGCTCAGGCGAGAGAACACCAGTGCCTTGTTTTTAGGGCCGTGGGACACCGTGCCACAGTCAGGATCCTGTGTGTCCCTGAGCCCAGCAACCCCACACCTCGGGTCTGCTCCTAAGGAAATGCTGCAGATGACGAGTAGACTCGGCCCGGCTCTGGGGCCGAAATGAGAAACCACGGAAACGTGCATCAGCAGTCGGGCAGCTGAGGACGTTCTGGGATCTTCCTGAGGAAGATGGGACGCGCTGTCAACGACAGCGGGAAGGCACGGGATGTAAGAGGACAGAAGGTTCCCAGCGGACGACACAACACTACGTCGTAAAGCGGGAAACAGCGGAACCCGTGCGCTCACACTGAATGACTCAGCTTTACGAAGCTGCCCCAGAAACGGGCCCAGAGTGGGTCGGGCAGGGGTGTGCACCCGGGAGCAGCCATCTCCAGGGTAGGAGTGGAGCCAAGGCATTCCTGAACCTTCCATCCCGACCACGTGTCAGCGCACAAGGGGGAAGAGCCGCTGCCCCAAGCTGGGGAGACGCTGGGGACAGGGAGGGGGGCTGGCGTTGTCACGAGCCGCGCTCCCAGGGGCTCCGTCCGGGTGGCAGAGGCCCAGGACTCACCGACGCCGTACTTGTCGATCAGCTCGAGCAGCTTCCCCTCCTCGCCCGCGGCCCACCGGCCCTTCTTCAAGCCAGACTGCAGCCGCCGCACGTACCTGAGGGCAGCAGCGACACGGGGGCATTTTGGGCGCCACAATGCCCTCCTGCAGCTGTCCCCGCTCCCACGGCCGTCCCCGTGCCGGCAAGGGCTCCTGGACCCGGCACCAAAATCTCAGGACTGAACAGAAATTTCAGGTTAACTGAGTTCCATCAACATTAAAACCTTTCCACCGTGCCTACAGGACGCCATCGGGAAAGCTGCGCCGACGCGGCTTTGGATAAGGGACTTGGAGCCGCGCACGCATCCGCGCACACAAACCCACGGCACACTGACAACATGCTTTCGTGACCGGGCGGGATGGCACAGATGGACGTTTCTCCGGAGAAGACATGCAAAGGGCCGGTCCACACGCTGACGCTCAACACCAGGGGCTGCCAACAGAAGCCACTGAGATGCCACCTGCCACCCTGTGCCGGCTGGAGCTGCCAGGGGAGCTGAGCTCGCGGAGCCTCCCGTGGGGACACCGGCGCGGGAGAACAGGGCAGCCCCGTGTGTCCCGGAAACCCCACTCGCAGGCGCACGCACAGGAGTGACCAGCATGCCCGTCCACACAGACGCTCGCGCGTGATCACGTCGCCAAGGCGCACCCACGGGGGAAGCGTGTCAGGCTTTCGACAGCCGCGTATCTCTTTAGTCCTCTCTACACCCAACGTGGGGCTCGAACCCGCGGCCCCAAGATCAAGAGCTGCACACTCCACTGACCGCACCAGCCAGGCGCCTGCCCCGGGTTTCGTCATTAAGGCCAAGCGGTGCCGTCCTGTCCGTGCGGCGCGAGAGTGACTTTTGTCATTGACCTGCCACCTCGCTGACAGACACCCTGTTCCCGCTGTGGCCGCTGTGAACGGCGTGGCTCTGACCACACGCCCGCAGGTGCCCGGTTCCGGTGGGCGTGCGGCGGCGGCACAGCCAGCTCCCCGAGGAAGCTCACGCTGTCCTCCGTGGGTGCGGCTCGGCGGCCTCGTCTACACCGGCCCCCCGCACGGTCTTAAAGTGCCCGTCCTGAGGCACGCGAGGTGCCGGCTCACTGCTGCTCTGGTGTTTCCACAGCGACTGAGGCCGCCGAGCCCGGTCTCCCGTGCTCTCCGGACAAGGCTCGGCTCAAGCCCTCAACTGTGTGTTGCTGGGAAACAGCATTTCTCTGGGGGCAGTCACACGCTCCGAAGGTGCCTGGGCTGACGGCTTCACAGCTCACCAGCGACAGTGACCCCCGAACCACACCCCTCGCGAGAACACGTCGTGCGGCACGTGGACTATGTTGTTGGGAACCGTTAAAAAAAAACCAAGCTGAGGAAAGGAGGTCGCCCTGGCGGTCAGGGAGCTGGAAAATGAACCTGAACAACAGGCTCAGGGGAACGGTCCCCGGGCCACCGTAGCTTGGGCCTGTATAAAAGCCTGGTTCCTGGCCAGCTACCCCGGGTACGCAGAGCTCCATGACCACCCCCAACCTCCGCCAACAGACCATCCGGGGCCACAGGTGGCTCACCCACCCTCTGGCCTCCCCGGAAGCGACCCCAGCAAGGCCTCCCTCCCCAGCGAGGTCCAACTCACCGGTCTCGGCACTGGGCATCGCTCCTACCTGGCACCTCTTCCCGGATTTTAAACCAATCCTGCTGTCCGTATCTGGCAACTGCTCGGAGCAGCTTCTGCAGGAAAGGACGGCCAACACGTGAGCTCTGCAGGCCGCCGCGAGATCCCCAGGCCGCGTCAGTCCATTTTGGCAGGGATGGCGGGCGCTAGGCTCACATCCCAGGGAGTGGCTCCCTCGGCTTCTGCGGCCATCCACTCACCGCGTCTTCCTCTGGGGCCCAGAACCCTTTTTTCAGGCTGGGGTCCAAGCTCTTGGTCCACCGATAGATAAGCTGCATGGAGTCCCTCCCTTCCATGTAGTAGACGACTGGGGACAGAGCAACCCGGTGGTACGAAGAGTGGGTGACCCCAGACGTCCCCCTCCAGCCCTGCCAGCCAGTTGTGACCATGCTGCCTCCACCCGGGGGGGGCCTCAGGTCGGGGGGCCGCGAGCTGCAGCGGGGGCCCAGGCAGCAGGGCCCGGGCAGCCACTCACTTCTCCGGTAGGGGATGTGGCTGCCGACGCGCATCTCCTGGACGAGCTGGGTGAGCAGCCGGTCCTCCTCACGCGTCCACTCCCTGCGCTTCAGAGCCTTGTTGTGCTGCTGGTACTTCTGCAGGCAGTGGAAGGCGCTGCGGTTGGTCTTCCCGAGGCCCCAGAGCAAAGCAGAGTGGGCGTTAGTGGGCGCGCACCCCGCAGAGTGGTGAGCTAGCTGCTCCCACCAGACCCCGCGGGGACAGCAGAGGGCCCGAGGCCTGAGGGCCACGAAGCACCAGTCTGCGCCTTCACAGACACACAGCATGTCCGGAGAGTCCGTGACCCTGTATCCACATGACCCCAAAGCGACACTGGGCTCCTCAGCGGAACGGCCTGTTCCACAGCCGGGCGGGGGGGAGCCTCCCCGCAGAGCACGTGCCTCTGACGCCGCGGGGGCCACGCCGCTGCCCTAACGCGGGGCCCCCACCGGCCTCCCTGAAGCCTCCGTCGAGGGCGGCTGAGTGGTGCCTGCGTGTCGGGAGAGCGGACACCGTCCTAGGAGAGCTCCGGGGAGGACCACAGCCCGGCACATGAGCCGCCGGTGTCCACAGCAGACGCGGGGCCCAAGCCTGTCCCCTCGCTCGTGCCCTGACGGGAAAACAAATGCCTCGATTCGAACTCTTTTTTCCTAAAGAAAACCCTTGGGGGGCAGAGAACACGTACGGCTGGACGCGGGCAGCCTGCAGGCCCAGGAGCTTTGGGTGTGGGGAAGCCTCTTAGACACGACTCCGAGAGCGCGACCCCGGAAAGACCGGGGCGGCTGGCCGTCGCGAAGACGGGGACCTGCTGGCCGCGGAAAACAAGCCGCGGACGGGAAATACCCGCGGAAGCCTGTGATTCCAAACACACAGGACGGTCTTTAAAACTCATCAGAAAACGGGAAGTAAACCAAAAGTCTCCACGGGCACCGGGCCAGCGACGACGCGTGGGCAAGAACCGAAGCGTCATGTGTTCGGCAGCAGAAACGCAGACGCGAACGCGATGCCGCCACGCGCCTGTGAGGACGGCCACGTCTGGGGCCCGGACGCCACCACACGCCGGGGACGACGCGGGGGAGCAGGACCGTCGTTTGTGGCTGGGGTCATGGCACGGGGCGGCCACTGTGGAGGACAGAACCAGACGTCCTCTCAGCACGCGACGACGGCCCCTCGGCATTTACCCGGAGCAGCCCACCACTCGCCCCCGCAGACGCCTGCGCACAGGCCTCGACAGCAGCGTCCCAGCTGCCAGATCCGGGACGCGAGCAAGACGGCCGCAGCAGGTGGAGGGGCAAAGCGAGGTCCATCCAGACATCAGCGTGTTATCAGTGCTAAAGCAGCACGAGCGGCCGGGCCGGGAGAGGGCCCCGAGGGCCCTGCACTCCCGAGAGGACGGGGCCGTCTGGACGGGCCGCACGCGGCAGGACCCTGGCTCCGGGCCGTCCCAGGAGAGGCCGGCGGGGCACCCGTGTGCGCCCCGCAGACACGTGTCCCCCGTGCTCTGTCTGCGCCCACATAGGGCACCTGCCCGCAGGTCAGCCCCGCCGGCCACGTCTGCTTCGGGTTTTGGCGTGTTAGCATAGACCCGTCCCGGGTTAAACGGAAGCGCTGTTCTGGTAGGGACAACGACGGTGGGGGTGACAGACGGACAGGGAGGCTCTGTGCCTTCCTCTCGGTTTACTGCGAACCAACACGGCTCTCAACCAAAACGCTAAATAAATCCCCAGAAACTAAAAAAGACTAAAAACGACTTTAAGCCCAACTTACTGAGGATATAAAGCCTAAGCGTGTGTGCCCAGGTTATGCAGTGGCTCCGTGTGTGGAGCGTGGCCAGCAGACACGAGGGGGACCGTGCCTCTCTGATGCTGGCACGGCGCTCCGGCCGAGCGGCTCTACGGACCGAGCTCTGCAGGACAGACGGGCCATCTGTCACCCTCGGGGTCTACACTGGTCTCTGGCTTCGCGGCGATCGTGTGCCTGGCTGCAGCAGCGATCAGTTCAAACACAGGGGCTGTACTCCTCACCCTCCCAGGCCAGGAGCCACTGAACTCAAACCAGAGCACAGCCTGAAGAACTCCCGAGACGCCGGAGCGCGTACGAGAAGCACCTCCCTACGCTAAGGCCCACGGAGGCGGCGAGAGTCACAGAGAGCCGTTCTCAGCGCCGCGAACCTCCAACACCTGCACCGCGGAGACAGAGGGCGAGCAGAGCCCTCGGTCCTCACCTTAGAAACAGCACAAGAGCCCAGAGGAGACTGGGAAAACCGTTCCTCTCAGAACCCATCAGAAGCAACTCCTGAGCTGGATAGAAATGAGGCAGGCTCCAGAAGGAAGCCAGAGACAGGCCTTGGGAGGGAGGGGGAGGGCAGGTGAGCACTTGGAGACCAGAGGCTGAGGAACCAGAAGCTTCCAGAGACTCAGCCCAGAGAGCGGTGGAGAGGCTGTCCTCCCCGGCCGCCACAACCTCAAGAGCGGCAGGATGAAGAGATCTGTGGGCTCCCAGGGCTGGGCTGTGACTTGCAGCCCACAGCAACCCCAAGCCCGCCCAGCCTCCCAGATCTGCACCCGAGGCCCCTCAGTCCTCACCCCCAGCTCTCTGGCGATCTTCTGCCACTGCAGGTGGCCATGCTGGGCTGCAACGGCCTTCAGCTGGTCCACCTCCTGCCCGCTCCACTCCTGCTTGTTGATGCTTGGATGCTCGCAGTTCTGCCAGAACTTCCGGATCTCCTCCGCACTGCGGCCACCCTCGAACTGCACCGGCAGAGAAACCCAACCTGTAGGGGCCATCGCTCACGGACGGCTGATGGCTCGGCACCCGGGGAGAAGTGGGACCCCCGTCCAGGTTGCCAGGACTCACACAGCCAAAAGTGAGGGTTCGGCTCCAAGCATAAAGCCTGAACCTTCCCACTCGTCCGCCTCAGAAAAGGCAGCACACCCCAGTGGGTCGGCCCAACGTGCAGTTGCCCACACGTCTCACGGCAGGCGCGGCCACCGGGGACACAGCCTGACTGCCTGCATCGGACCTTGCCAATCCCAGCCCCTGCCCTCAGCTGCCAGGATGGCCGTGAGCCATCAGCCCAGTGTTGCCCCGACTTACATTAACGTTGGAAATCTTCTCCCAGTCGTGGCTGTCCAGCCTGTTCCCCAGCAAGGCCTCCTCTGGGAGTTGCCTGGAGGAAGGGACAGGTTGCCAGGGTCAGGCCAGGCCTTCTGCACCTCTCCCCAGGCCACACCCTCCCTGTTAAGACCCAGCTCACCGGATCTCCTGGACCTCCCTCTCTGCCTCCTTGCTCTGCTTCTCCAGGGCCTGCCGCTCCGCCTCGCTTGTCACCCTACTCCGCTTCTGGTGCAAGTACTCAAGCCTATGGGGCAGGCAGACACACCAGGGTCACTCACGTCACAGCCGCACTCTGTGGGGTAGGGGTGGGTGTGCTGGGGCCAGCGTGGCTGAGGACCCCAGGATGTGTGTCCCTGCACAGGATAAAGCCATGTGTCAGGGAGCAGACGCTGAAGCCTGACTCCGACCAAACAGGAGGCCGCCCTCGAGAAGCAGCGACACTCTCTTTTCTGGCTGTCGCCATGGTCGCATCAGGCACAGTCCCAACTGCCCGCCTTGAGCCTCGTATGCAGGGAGGTGTTCAGCGGGCAGCGTGGCGACAAGCCAAGGCCTACTTAAGCCTGTGGTTGCCCCTTCCGGAGGCCAGGGAGGAGGAAACCATCCCTGAAAACAAATCCTGACCCACACATCCAGCCGTGACACTGGGGGCAGCCCCTGGGGCCCCTGGCCCAGCCACAGGTGCATGGGACTTGGTTACGTGGTGTCACGCCGACACAACATAAATAATCTGCATTCCGACCAGAGAAACTGCCCCAGCAGCACGACTGAACGCGGCCACTGGGCCTGCCCGGTTCTCGCACACCCGACCTCGAGCCCAAGTGCGTCTCTGGGGAAAAGTCCCAGGGATCAGCGCCTCTCCTGCTGCGAGCGGAGGGACGGGGCCGCACCGGGAAGCCGTCACAAAGCGTCCAGCCCGGGCTGCCCCCACTCACCGGGGAGGCTGACGGCCGCGGCCGCACGCAGACTTACTTCAGTAACTTGGGCTGAAGCAGGCGCTGCAGGCGGTCGCTCACCACCGACCTGCGGAGCAAGGCCTTCTCCCAGTTCTTCCCTGACGAGACACAACGATGTCATCAGTGCCTTCCCCTACCCTGATGCGAGGATGTGGTGGGCCCACAACCAGGCTGGGACCACAGTGCTGGCAGGGGGGCCGGGCTGTGGGCAGGGGGCCCTCTGTCCAGCGAGCTGGACGCCTTGGTCCAAGCTCATAGCTGGGCCCCTGGGGCTGACCAGACAGTGAGCCGCAGGGATGGCGGTCCCCATGTGGTGTGAGCCAGGCAGGGGCTTTGAGGGGCCAGTCCCAGTGGTCAGGGCGCGAAGGAGCCCACAGAACCACAGGAGGGCGTCTGAGGAGAGGCAGGGCTGTGGTGCTGAGGCCCAGCACGGACACTTACATTTCGTCACCAGGAGCTCCTCGAAAGCCTTGATGCCCTGAGCAGCCTTCTCCCGCGTCTCTTCGTTGGCGGGAGGCCCCTGCCCGATAAAGCGCTGTCATCTGTCATGTCATGGCCAGGACCCAGGTATGTTCACCTTACGGGCCGAGCAGGTCGCTCTGGGCCCCACTAGGACTCTGGAGCCCTTTCCCTCGGCCTCCTTGAGCAGCTTGGGCACATGGGAGGCCCAGCACCAGACACCCGGACCCAGAGCTGCTCCCCGGGGAGTGGCTGGGGGCCGAGAGGTGCGTGGGGTAGGCTCGGCGGGACCTCGCTACCAGGCTGGCACGACTCAGCCAAGCTGCCCCACCCATGGTGCCACCTCTTATGGCAACGTCCCCGGGGCTGGTCTGCGAAGCTGAGGTCAGCAGGCCCCATTCCAGGGCTGGAGACCCTTTCACCGCCGGCAACCAGGAAGAGTTTAAGACCGGAGGGTACCGCCCTGGACAGTCCCGGCAATTCACAACCCCCACAGGAGGTGTGGAGACGAGAGCCCCTGCCCACGCAGCCTGCCGCCCACCAACCTCCCTGATGAGAGCAGGGCCCCCGCCACTCACCACTCCGGTCACCCTGTCCTTGAAGTAGGGCTTCATGAAGTGCCCTATGTACAGACTTGGGGGCAGGCTCTTGCCGTCCTTCACCTTGGGCCCTTTGGACCCTGCCAGGTCACACATGATCTCCTCCTGTGGCAGACACAAGGGGCCCTCTGGAGTCAGGCGGCAGCGACTCCCTTTGCGGACGAAGGGACCTGGGCAGTCAGGGAGCAGAGCTCAAAGCCCTAGTTCTGGAGTGTCTGGCCAGGGGGTTTCTGAGGGCCTGGCCCTGTCCTACCTGCTGCTCCCGGTTCTGGGCCAGCAGGAGGCTGACCTCTGCCAGCCTCTCCTGGATGACCTCCTGGTAGACCATGTTCAACTGCAGGCAGGTCTCTGGGTCTTCGGGGAGGGTCTTGTCCTTGGGGTCATCCTCACCATTGCTGGCCTCACCCCACCGCTCCTCTTCCTGGTTACGGGGGGAAAGTGCCGCTGAGGAAGGAGGCACACAGACGCCGCCCCTGACCCCCCAGCCCGGGACCCAGGGCAGCACAACGAGCCTCTGAGCTCATGCTCTGGTCCCGGGACCAGCAGGAGACCTCCCTGATGTGGGACTGGGTCCAGCGTGTGCACATTCCATAACTTCAGACAGAGGAAAGAAACATCTGGAAATACGTCTAGGTTGGAGAAGTACGGGGAACTAAATACTGTCCTCTTTCCACAATAAACGTTTCTACGGCACTCATGGCTCAGAACAGGCTCATGTGCCCTTGTCACCACCAGAGGACAACAGCGTAAGGATGGCCAGCAAGACCAAAACCCAGGAATGATCTGCAGGACCTTCGGGTGAGGAACTACGGTAAATCTAAACCAGGGGCACTATCCCGCCATTAAAAACTGGAAATAATTCCGCACCTACTTCCTTCGTGAGAGAACACACAACCATCTGTAAAAATTCTCCACGTTAATGTGAAATCCTAAAATAAAAGCAGCACTAAAAACCGGCCTGACTGAGGGACTACGTGCCAGGCACTGTCCTGAGACTGACTTGTGCTGTGACTGCCCCACTGCACGCTGGAAACTGGGGCACAGGCAAGCAAGCCACAGGGGCCAGACCCAGGCGGCCAGCACGCCTGAAACCTTCCGCGTGTGGCGCCATGCCCACACACACATGCGCTGGGAAGCTCGGGAAAGCCAGGGGACGTGAATGCCACGCCTCAGACGAAGGTCTTCTTGGAGAGACTTTAGTTTTGGTGACAAATACCCTGGGACACGTCACCAGCAATAACAAGGACACGGAAAACCCGAAATGCGCTCCGAGCACTCCCCCCTTGGTCTCGGGTGCACTGGCAGGGGTGGTGTCTGCCTCGGTGGGCACCGCAGCTCAGGCCTGTAGTTACCGAGCCTGGGGATCCAGCAGCCTCCGAGTCCTCGTCTGGCAGTGAATCTGCAGGAACACAAACACACACACTGCGTCGGTGATGGCCACGGGATCCCACAGCCGCCGCAGAAACGACCGGCAGGTGCAGCACAGGGTCCCTTCCTGATGGCCAGCGTCAGGGGCAGGGTTGAGGCCCTGGAGGAGTCCAAAACGCTGAAGAACAGCCTCAGAGCTGCCTGAGGCTGGGGAGAGGCCCGAGGGCCCACTTTCTCCTAGACACTGACCCCATGAGCAGTTCCCAATCAGAGCTGTGGCCAGGGCCCAAGGAAGCACCAAGGACAGTGCGTGGGGGTGGCTCTCAGCTGCCTGGCATGATGGCCGCTGAGAAGCTGAGCTCTGCCACCTTCCGCCGGCTGAGGAGGACAGCCCGCTGCCCTCGCGGCCCTCTGAGGACGGGCACTAACGGCCGCCTCGGGGAGTAAAGGCCGAGGTCAGCGTGGCCGAGCACTGCACTGGCCTGGAGGGCGGACGGAGGGGCTCCAGCCGCGGCCCGTGAGAGCTCACCTGCATCGGAATCCAACCCGAGGCCGGACTCTGAGACCCTCACTCCGACGCCCGAAGAACTGGGGTCCAGGATCCGCTCCAGCTCTGCAATCTCCTTCGCTATCTTCTCTCTTTCGGCGTCGACATCCATGACCTCTACCTGCCACGGGGACAGGCCACAGGACGTCGGGGACCCGCCCTTCACACATGCCGGCCTGCGGGGGACAACAGCAGCCCGGCCGCCCCCCACACCGCACAAGCACCCGCTGCTGGCTCCCGGGCGCTGAGGCCATGTGGACGCGGCCGCTCGGAGGCTGTGACCAGCGGGCGGCAGGGGCACGGACACCGGCAGCCCCAGGGCCCGTCTTCCCGCGGCCGCAGGGCGCCCGGTGCCGACACGGCAGGCTGCGGACGCCCGGGCACCAGGGCAAAGGGCGAAGCCCCGGCGCGCAGCACAGGCCCGGCCCCGCCCCGGGGTGCCCGCGGCAGGGTCCCCGCACCCACGGGCGCCCGCGCTCGGCCGGGCAGGGAGGACGGCTCCCGCGGCTTCGCGAGCTCGGCCCGACCCGGGAGCCGGGGGCCAGGGAGCCCGACCGGCCGGGAGCCCGGCTGCCGCCTCCGCCGCGGCGCGGCAGCTGCCCCGGCTCCGCCCCGCCCGGGCCCCTCCCCGGCGACGGGCCCGCCGGCCTCACCGTCAACTCGGCGGGTCTCACCGTCAACCTCGCCCTCCGCAGCGCCGCCGCCTCCCACACTTCCGGCGCCCGCGAGACCGGAAGTCCCGCCCCGCGGCCGCAGCGCGGGGCACGCCGGGCCGCAGCCGGGAGGTGCTGCCCCCGCGCGGCCGCCCTCGGGACTGCGGAGCGCCGGCCCGGGACGGGGATGGTGGGCGGGGCTGACCTCCGCCTCTTCCCCGCGGCGTGACCTCCGCATCGCGGACCCCGCTCGTCTCTGCCGGTGCTAACTCTGTCCGGGTCCGCTGTTCGCTCCGGCGAGCAAAGCGGCCAAGTGCTCCGCCGCGGCGGCCAGGGCCGGAGCCCGCCTCAGCACCCAGCCCCGGGGCCCCGCGCGGACCTCGAGGCCGTCGGGGGGCCGGCCCGAGCCCGGCGCGGCCCGCCCGCAGGGGCTCCTCCCGGGGGCGTGTGCGGGGCGGGAGCGGGGGCAGGGCGCGCAGCGCTGAGGTCCCGGGGCGGAGCCGGCCCTTGCACACCCAGAAGAGAACCTCCGCCGGCCCTTGGCCGCTGACCGCCGGGGCCCCGAACCCACACCTCAGCAGCAGGCTGGAGCGCGGGGCTGTGATGTGCCCCAGGCGGCCAACCGCGTGACGGGAGGGCGCTCCGGCGTAGGTGCCAACGTTTCCCGCTCCAAACACGCAGCTCGGCGTGAGCTGTGCGGGCACCGTGCTCGGGCCCAGGCGGCGCCCGTGAGTCCACCCTCGACCCCGCAGGCCGCCCACTAAGGCTTATCAGCACCCGAAAGCCCCAATACCGTGCTTCTTGCGCATGCAGACCAGGCTAAGTCAGAAGAAAAAGGACAGTTCACAGGAGTTTCACAATTTATTAAATAGAAAAGCTGTCAATTTGAACAGGAGGGGAAAAGGAAATTTACTTAGAAAAATAACATCTACAGAAAAATAGACAAGAAGGCACGTAGTGCATGTTCTGCCTGCCCTATGTGGCAAAGCAGTGGGAAAGGCACCGTGGAGGGCCTCGTGTGAACACGGGAAGGCTCTGCCTTCTGAACTCCTGAACCCCGAACATCATGATACAAACCCCGAGACGCTATGGAAACCCTCCAGCCACAGCACTTCAAACCTGCCCGATGACACAGAGGTGCGCTGGTTGGCCGCACACAGTGGCCTGCCTGGGTGACCCAGGGCCCCCGCATGGGGCGTCCACGCTCAGGTCTCCCACGGCAGGCACGCCCACGGGCCCACAGGAGTGGACTCTGAGCTGGAAGGGGTGCCAAGGGAGGCTGCAGGACCCTAGGCCTTTGGAAGCAGCTACTGGCCGCAGCTCCCCGGCTTTCTCTCCTGTCGAAATTAAGGACGAGCAATTGACTTATAATTAACATTCCAGAATGACGACGGAAGACACTCATTACAGAACTGTAGTTTTCAGGTTTAGTAACTTCAAAAAATCACTGGCTTTTATAGAAACGTCTTCCGATAGAGCATTAGTCTGGGAAGTAGCGGGAGCTCGAGCCCCCAGGAAGGCCGCAGAGAAGCCGGTGGGGCTCTCACACAGGGGCTGCTTCTCCCTGCAGAGGCTGCTCACACTTTGCAGGTCACAAAATTAGCAGGTCATGATAAATAGCTTTACTACGGGTGAGCACGACATATTTAGAGACACAATGGCATTTCCAAATCTGGGGAGCAGAGATGTCCAGCTGTGAGCGGGGCCGCGGCCTAGAAGCGCGTCAGGGTTCTCAAGACTCCTCCTCATCTTTAATTTCAGAAATTCTGTCTATAGATTTAAGGATTTCAGCAACAAGATTCAACGTTTCAGCTCCTGAAACCAGCTGCCTAAAACAGAAACGTGGATGTTACGGGCCCGCCACCGCGGCTCTCCAACGATGGCCCCGACAGAAGCCAGAAAGCAGCCCCCGAGGGGAAAGCAGATTCTGGCAGCCGCCGCTCCTCCCCAGAGGGGCCCGGCCCCGTGGCAGGCAGATGGGGCACCCACGGGGAGCGACCGCAGAGGCCATCTCCAGGGAGGTCTCCGACGAACTCATCTGCTTCTTACGAGAGGGAAACACTGTTATTCCTCTCCGTGCAGAATCGAAGTGTTCAGCAGGTGACGGAGCTGGGACTCCGACCTGTGTGAGGTCAGCGCTCCGGTAAAAACTGATGACTGCGCAGACGGGCCAAGCGCCTGCTAGGCCGGCACACGCGGTGCAGCCACAAGGTTAACAGTGCCAACAAGTGCACGTCTGCTCCCAGAGCCCTGTCCGCTGTGCCACTGTGGCCGTGGTTTCAAACATTGAGCTGAGGACGCCGCTCCCCCCAAGCCCACCGGCTGTCTCTGCCTCACCCCTGCCCGTGCCCAGCACGCTCGGGGTCCCCCCGCACTCACTTGATTGAGGAGTGGGCATTGTTCATGACGACGCGGAGGTTCTGCAGGGCCACGTCAGTGTTCTGCTTGACCACAGCCAGGCTGGCGCCCTGGCCGCAGCGCAAGGCTTCGTTCTCACGCTTGAAGCTGGACACCTGTGCCTGCGGCGGCAAGAACAGTGAAGCAGTTCAGTGGCCTCGGCACAGGCAGTGAGGGGACAAGGGCTGGCCCCCGCAGCAGGTGTCTCCTGAGGGCTCCCCGGGGACCCGGGCTTCCCCCGCCCTTGGGTCCACCCTCAGCACTCCTCCGCAGATCGGGAAGTTCGCGCGGGGCCCCATCCCATCCTGGACGATGCAGCCCGTGCCCAGCACCCTGCCGCTGAGCAGAGCAAACAGGGCCGGGAGGACCGGGCAGGGGGAGAGCCGGTGGGGTCGGACTGTGGGAGCCAGCGCTGCTGGGGAGGCTCCCAGACCCTGTGCCCGTGCTGGCCACGCACCTGGAGCAAGTTGATCTCCTGTTTTAGCTTCATGACATGATTTTCTGCCTTCATAGCCCGTTTCTGTCTCAACAAAAAAGAAACAAAAAAAAAGCACCAGCACCATGAAATGCAGTGAGACGTGGAAACGGAGTGAAGGCGGCCCTCCGCCCCCACCCAGAGGCCTCTGGCTCGCACTGTGAGGGGCCCCTCCTGGCACTGCACCTCTGCAGGCTGACGGCAGAGGAGGGGCACAGCCAGCGCGACACTATGCCCGCACGCCCTCCTGGCCCCTGTACCGTCATCAGCTCCAGGTTCTGCTCCACCTGCTGGACCACGGACTCCAGATCGTGGTAGTCACTTTCTTCCTTGATCATTTTCGCTTCCAGCTTTCGCTCCAGTGTCCTCACCCTGGGGATAAAGAAGACCAGGCTATCGTTAGGGCGCCTGGTGGCTCAGTGGGTTAAGCCTCTGCCTTCGGCTCAGGTCATGATCTCAGGGTCCTGGGATGGAGCCCCACATCGGGCTCTCTGCTCAGCGGGGAGCCTGCTTCCTCCTTTTTCTCTGCCTGCCTCTCTGCCCACTTGTGATCTCGATCTGTCAAATAAATAAAGTCTTAAAAAAAAAAAGAAGACCAGGCTGTCGACCACCCACGCAGCTCACTGTCCAGATGGGTCTGAGAGGCGGCTTGGTGGGGCGCGGCTGGCGACCCACGGCTCTGCCGCTCTCAGCAGGCGTGGCTGGCGGGGCCCGGTGTCTGGGGCTGAGCTTTCACTCAGAACGCGAGGAGCGTGTGTGACGCGGACGACTCGCGTATAGGGAAAGCCAGGCGTGGTCCCACCCCAGCGCCCTGTCCTGGACAGCAGACGGAAGGGCGTGCTCGCCAGCATTCTGAAGGCGGCGCTGACTCGGGCGTACGTACATTTCTGTTTGAGTCTCCGAGAAGCTCTGGATCTCTGTCAGCTTCCTTCTCAGCTTCGAGTTTTCATCTTTCAACTGCAGAGGAAGAAAACCCTTATTAGAAATTCTGTGTCTCACTCAAAAGGAGTCTGCATTTCTGCAAACTGACTCTGCAACTTCTCAACAAACGAATATTCTGGAGAGTCGACCTACTGATCGCTTAAAGAGGAGAACCAGGAGTGCAGCGCTCTCCCTTTAAAGGCCTAGGGTCACGGTCGCCGATTTTACTCTTGATCTTCTTTTAAGTGATAATCTCTCCTATAAACATTTCTTCTACTCAGAACACAGTGAGACATCCCTGAACTGATACCTGAAGTGGACCCTTTCCTGAGGGAGAGACCTGGGAGGGTCTCCGCGGCTCCTGCCCCATCTGGGCCGCAGCCCACGGCCCCACACACCGCTCTTCTGGTGGCACGGTGCACGCGGAATCCGTCAACGCGGGGCGCCGCCGCACAGGGGCTCTAGCGGACGGCTACACCGCAGACCATCTGGTACTTGGTGCCAAGACCCCAGGCCACCAAGGCCACCGGGAGGCTCTGGGTCGTCTGCAAATTCGCCACTCGGACACGCGGCACCACTCAGAGCCCCTCACTTACTGCTTCGTAGCTAATCTGCAGTGTCCGGAGATGCCTGTCTCCCAGGGACTCTCCGTGGGCTGCGAAGTCCGTGCTGGGGCTCCCTGGCGGAGAGGCGCGAGACTCAGAGTCGCTCAGCGTCCATGGGGGCAGGGTCTCGGGCCCCACCAGCTCCGACGGGGTGGAGAAAAAGGAGACGTATGTGCTGCAGGGTGACGTGCTGGCGGCAACCCCTGAGGGGCGGGTCTGCTCCACAGTGGATGGCAAGTAGGATCCGTTCCACCCGTCATCCTCATCCTCGTCTTCGTCCTCGTCCAGAAGATCGCCAGCCCCCGTGGGGTCTTCAAAAAATGGCTGCTGATATTCCAGGCCATACCCCACGGTCTGGGAGGTCGGGGAGTTGCGGCCAAGTCCCAGTGAGTGTCTCGTGGCTTCCTAAAGAAAACAGCCGGAGGCACAGCTCAGACCCAGAAGCTGCTGGAAGCCTGTCTTCTGAGGGGCTCGGCAGTGGAAAGAACAGCCCCGTCCTGTCTACTAGGAAAGAGGAGAGCCGGGAAGGATCCCGGCAGCTTCTCCACCCGAGTTTCCCATCAGTGTTAGCTGCCGGCTCCCTGTGCCCCCCCAGCTCCTGCAGCGTCTCCCGCGTCGGAAGAGAGATGTCCTCTGGACGTTTCTCTGTGTACAGTCATCGCAGGCGAAGCCTTGGATCTACCTTTGAATAAATTCTGTTGTTGGCTGGATCCTCTCCTGACAAGCTGAGGTTCTTGGTTTTTAGAAACTCTTTAAAGGAGAATGGATTGGCCTCTGCAAGGTCTCCAAGTTTATCATCTGAAACAGTAGGACATGACATAATTGCAAAAAGTCTCCCAAACGTGACCGAAATGAAACTTCCCCGTTAATCTTTCTAGGATGCGACCATATCTGAAATCACGACTGCCACCCTCCTCATCCCACCAGAACTCAGCGACACTAGGAAATGAAAAACCTAGCCAATAAAAGCTCTCCTTTCACATTCTGAAATTTCTTCCCAGGGGTGCCTGGCTGGCTCAGTCAGTAAGACTGGTGATTCTCCACGTTGGGGTCGTGAGTTTGAGCCCCGAATTGGGGGTAGAGTTTTAGTTAAGAATTCTCCTTCCCACCCCCAACCCCCTGGCTCCTGCTCCTTGCTGCCCGTGGAGACCAATCCCACGGACTCAGGTAGTTGCCCTGGGGTATAACCGTGCTGGGGGCTGTCCAGGAGCTCCAAAAGCGCAGCCAGCTTGAAGAGCCCTGCTGCACCTCTATCCCTTTCCCTGCTCACCCATTCTTCCTTTCTTTCTCTTTCCCCACCTCCTTCCCGCTCTCCCCATCCCTAACCAGCAACGACCTTCTGAGCCCAGGCGCCAACCTTGTGTAAGGCTGACTCCCGTTTTTCTAGCCTGTGCTGCCTCTTCAGACCCCTGTGGTATGCTTTCCCACATCTCTCTCGTCCTGCACATCAGGCTCATCTGTCCTTGCAGCCGCCCCCTTTCTACACTGGGGTTAAGACAGTCTGCGGGACTCCACCGCCACTTAGCACACTAATTACACGCTGTCAGACTGACAACCCGCTGCGAGGCACCAGTTCTGCACTTTGTGCTGGGCAGAGGGAAAAAGAGAGGACGGCCTAACCACCCTACCTCCAAAATGCGTCTCTTGGGCTCCTGGCAGACCTTGCTTAGTACATTTCCCCTTTACGTAGCCAAAATCTGCAAAGAGATGTCATCACTGTAACGTGATCACAGAGGCCTCTGTGACAACTGCTTTTCAACACAGCGTCTCCCTCGCAGTGACTGCCACAGGCCGGGGAACTGTTCAAGCACAAGCCCCGGCTCCTGCTCGTGGAGATGCTGTGGCTTCCACGGGCCCCGGCATGAGTGACTCAGAAAAAGCTCCCAGTAAGCTCGGATGACCACTGTGGCTGCGTGTGTCCTCCTCTGCCCCGTGATGCCTTCTGAATACACCCTCACAGACTGCCACTCTCCCATGACACCCCATGAGGCCCCACCTAAGGGCTCGCCTCTCACCCTGGGCGCCCTGCGGGGGACTGCTCCGGGGAGAGTAACCCCGGACTAAAGCCGGACGCTGTCCCGCGTCCCCCGCCTCTCCTGGAAGAAGGGGCTGGTTGACGGTGCTCCCCCTGGGCGTACCTCCCTCCCGGCACTTACCATCCTACGCTGGAAGGGTCTGTGCGGGGAGGGCCCGCTCTGCACCCGCGCGCCCCAGGGGCCGGCACTGGGCGGCACTGGGCGCCCATCGCTGGGTCGGGAGCGGGCGGGGCTCCAGCGAGGTCCCTACGGGCCGCGCCGGCTGGGGGCTCCCTGAGGCTGGCGTCTCACCTGTGTCTCCCACGGAAGCTAGCACCGGGCTGGGCACATAGCACATAAACGTCGGCCGAATGCCGAGGAAGTGGGAGTCCAGGCCCCCGCCACGGGGGCGCTCACAGTCTAGCTGGGGCAGACAGGACCGGCGCTCAGAGAACGCGGGGGCTGCAACAACAACGACAGCGATTGGCCGCGCGCCCCGCGGCCCGCCTCACCTGCAGCCCGGCCCGGCGGGGCGGGGGCGGGGGCGGCCCCGGGGCCCGGCGGGCTCGGCCCCGCCGCCCGGCCCGGCCGCTCACCGTCCGGAATGACGAGGCTCCGGGCTCGCGACAGCGGGGGGACGCCCGGGCGGCGCGCGTAGCCCGCCATCGCCGCGGGCCCGGCGGCGCCGGCCCTCCCTAGCCCGGCAGCGGCGGCTCCATGGCCCCGGCTCCGCCCCGGCCGCGGCCCGAGTCGCCCGGCCCCGTCGCCCGCCGCCCGGCCGCCACTCCCAGCCTCTCGTCGCGGCTTCCGCTCCCGGCACCGGAAGCGCGCGCCCGAACGCCGCGGGCCGGCGCCGTAGGGGCGGGGCGTCGGGGGCGGGTCCGGAAGTGACGACAGAAGCAGGGGGCGGAGACCCAAGATGGCGGCTATGGTCCTGGCGACGGCGCGGCTGCTGCTGCGCGGCTCGGGCTCGTGGCGCCGCTCGCGGCTGAGGTGAGCCGGGGTCGCGCCGGGGGCCGGCCGGGGGTCGCGGCGGCGGGCGTCAGTCTGGACGCTCAGTCTCTGGCTTCCCCACGCGCAGACGCGGCGCCGCTGGTTCGGGCTCGGGCTTCGGGACCCCGGCCCTGTCTCCGAGGCGCAGAGCGCGCTTACGTGGCGGGGCCCCCGGGTCCGGGCCCCGAGCCCCATTCGCGCGGCCTCTCCCGGGCCGCCGGGCCCTCTCCCGCCCTGTCCTCCCGGGCCGCCGGGGCCCGCCGGGGGCCACGTGTCATCTCCGCCCGGCCCGGCCCTGCCGCGGGCCCCCTTGTGAGGCCGAGCGCGCGGGGCCTCGGGGCGTCGGGCCGTCGCGCTTCCTCCGCCCCCACGCGCGAGGTCTCCCGCCTTCCCGGCCGCGGGCGCGGCCACCCGGACACCGTTGGGGGCGGCCCTCCGTGCGGAGCTCCCAGCTGGAGGCGGGCGGTGCCGGCCCCGGGCGGCCGGGGGTCTGACTTCGGGAGGCGAGCGCCGCGGTGCCACTCCCACGCCGGGAGATGAGGGGTAGAGGGGGGCAGGCGAGCGCCGGCCCGGCCCGAGCAGGAAGATCGGGAGCGTCGGGGCTGCGGAAGCGAGTGTGTTCCAGGCCGGGGCCTCGCGGGGGTGGAGGGGAGCGCTCGAAGGCGTGACCTGCGGAGAGAGCGGGAGTCCGCACGGTGCAGGGCCTTCTGGGCCGGCTCAGGGGTCTGGCTCCTGTTTGGACCCGTGGGGCTGAGAGGGAGATTTGCCCCACACAGCTCCGGCGGAGCGCGGTGCGGTCACTGCTGTACAGGAGAGGGCAGTTGAGGCCCAAAGAAGGGACCAACTTGCCACAAGGCCCTGGGGCTGAGCCAGGATTCACAGCGAGCAGCGGTGATCCCGATCACTCCTGTGTGTGGTCTCAAGGGGTGTGGAAACAGACCCGCAGAAAGGGGCACATCAGTTGTTACTGTGGACTGACGAGA